>KK351113.1:519003-575864 GCA_000671755.1 Glossina brevipalpis
TTTTTTTTTTTTTTTTTTTTTTTTTTTTTTTTTTTTTTTTTTTGCATACTTTGAAGAAGATAAGATTCATAAACAATCGTTCAAAAAAAAAAAAAAAAAAAGTAAAAATTTACATATTATACCATATTTTTTAATAATGTCGGTCCACATATATAAGAGAGGGTTGTTTCGAATATATAGGTGCAGGTATTCTATATATTTGTTTATTTATTACATAGAGTCATTGCAGTTTGTTGACTGCTTCTTCTTAAAGAATATCTTAAGAAAAAGTTCTCACATTCTAACCGTTGTACGATGTCAATCAACGTAATGATAGGTTTTTGTTGTGCTCTTGTGTTGTTTTCCCGATGAATTTGAAAGGGAATTTAATTAACGTTAATGTTAGTGCGATAATATTCTACTGAGAATTATTTTTTGTTTTCTTTTCTTCCCTCGTTTTTTTTTTGTTTCCAAGTCATGTATGAGTTGCACATGCACTTAATGGTTGGTTGGTTACGAACAGGTAAGAAGACAGAGCCTGCCATCAAAGAGGACTTTTTGCTATGAAAAGTATATGTCTATCCAACCCAGATTTCAAAAGCTATTCGTTATTGTATATAATTTATAACTAGGACAGAGAAAATCTTCTTTAATATTTTATATATTTGTCGAATTGTCCAGTTGGTTCAAAAAACAGAAAGTAATATAATGAGATTTAGGCCACATTTTTTTCTTTTCGATGCTAACAGTTTTAAACGGTTGACTAAATGTAGTTAAAATCTTTTTTATAAAACAGCTTTGAAAACCTGCAAATAATAAGCATTTTCCCCAAAGGAATTTTGAATTTTTTCTTTTTTTTATGCTTGTTTCGATTATTGACAAAGTTCAAGATATGAAGTTAATGATAGATAGTAGAGAGTAAAGGAATTTTACTTAAAGCATTAGATGGTAAAGTTTGCTTAAATTTGTAGCCAAATCAACGTTCAAACCTGTTCCGATTATAAAGCTGTTGCAGCACAATACTTGCTAACGTTTACTTAGTAGCTAAATTTATTGATCTTGAAATATTTTTTGAATAAACACAAAAAGAAGCATTGTTTGTTAAGTCAAGTTTATACGCTTCAAATATTAAATCTTTAAAGCAAGTTTCTTACTCATAAAGTTGTGATCTCTCGGAAATATGTACAAAAATATATTTATTGTCAATCACTGTAAGCATCTTTGACAATTCAACTATGATTGTCTGTTCGATATGTAGACCCGTTGGTCCAACGTCACTCACTTTTGAACCGTTTCTTCTTTAGAAAATTGGCCTAAAAAGCTAAACTTTACGATAATAAGTCCCGAAGCTAAGCAAGGTAAATATTTCGTGCACAAAATTCGATTTTATGCAACAACGTCTTTTTCTTCAGTCCGACGTTTAGTTTATAAAGAAAAATTGTATGCAAGCAAGACATTATGAACAATAAAATCAATTGTTATGAATGATTTGTGCCGAAAACATTTTGACAGTGTAAGAAAATCACTTCTATTTTAACTCCCTTAAATAGAGAGGCTCCTTTGCCGAATACATTTTGACAGCTTAGTGAGTGCTTGCTTTGTCGGAAATAGCCCAACAGCTGGGGAATATTATAATATTCTTATGAAGAAAATCCTAGACCTGTATATGGTTATGCGTCAGTCGACTTCATTGGGAATACTCTGACCTTGCATACTTTGTTAATATTAGCTTTCCACATCCTCTTATGATATCGCTATAAATAATACATTCCTTCGGTATCATTGAAATATCTACTAACTCGTGCAACTCGTTTTTTGATTATCGAAAATTGTTCGAAAATAATTTTCAAGATTTTTGAGAAGTTTTCTGGTGTAGCCACCATTTTTGGTATTGCAGTCTTTTCAAGAGCATTGCGCAGGGACCTCGATGGATTGTTATTTTCGACTGAGCAAAACCAATGCTGAATTTCAATAGTATTTTTTGCCATCATAAAGCAAAGTTTCATCGGATATTTCCATTGTTTTGAAAACAACAAGAAGAACTCTATTAAAAACACTATAACTTGTAAACAAATAATCGAAAAGACGGAAGGAAATTTTGGCATATGTCTTTAGAGGTTCGATGCTTTCTATAGGTAATAGGTATTTTTAATTAGAGATGGCATCCATCCGGGAATTATTGATTTTTCTCCGTGCACTTTTTAATGTCACACGATTTTTTAAAATATTTTTAAGTTCAGATGTGATTTATCTCTTTTAAAAAGCCTTACGTCATTCATATGTTTAGAGTAGACTTTTTAATTTATGCATTAATAATCACTGTTTCAAAATAAAAAAAAAAAATTTGTTTCAATTGTAGTGTAAAAAAAAGAAAAACTCAATTTATAACGATCATAACACTTTCTTAAGAATAACTTGTTCCAGTTGAACAAGACAACAGACCAGTAAAGACTAAGCTTGACTCAACGAATATGACATAGATGACGCTTCTAAAATGGTCATCATTGAAGCGCAATGCATGTGAATGCATGAATATGTTGTATTTGCAGTACTTTCACAAATTGTTTGCTACAGCAATGACAACAATATCTGTGTTAAAGAATGACTTTCAATTTCCTCGTTTCCTTTGCACGCGTCAAACTAATGCCTACACCTTGTCAAGAACTTTTTGTTTGTCTGACCTACTTATGTATGCAGGCATGCCTTGCAAATATGCGCGCAAATGCATGTAAACACTTTAATACTGGCAGTCTACGGCGATAGTGCTTATCATTTAATAATTTTTAAGAAGAAATAAATTTTAAATCAATGAAAAATACTTGATGTGCTAAAATGAAAGTTAAACTAAAAGAACCTGTTTGAAAAGATTTTAGAAAAGAGCTAAACTTAATCCCATATTAATATGTTGCACATGAAAATATATTTGTTAGTATGCGCTCTTTATATTTATAACTTTTGGAAAGTTTTCGTATAATAATTCGGTTAAGACCAAAAATCTAACATTTATTAGGCCATGAAAAGTAGAATTAATTGTTAGTCTCGTTCTAAATGAGTTTCGTTTTGATTTGAATTATGTTTATGGTCAGTTGCTTACGTTTGATCTATAATTTATTAATAATTTTCGTACATAGACATCCGATGTCTATCATTAACTTTAAAGATTAAGAGAAACATTCGATGTCATGAGTTGACTTTAAAATACGTTAAGATACGATTGTAAATCATCATCAAGATATTCCTGAACATAAAATATATTTTTGCAAACTCAAAAACGTTTGTAGAAAAACTCGTATTCAATTTGCATCACATCCGTGAGAATGAAGAGTAAATTTTTTCAAAACAACGTAGCGTTAACTATCGTTTCGCTCATATTTTACCGATTCGAGAACAAAACAACAACAATACAAATTATTTCCTTTCTTTCATTTTACATTCAATTTCATGTCTTATTTCATTTTTATCTGTTTCATAATTACAAAGAATCCAAGCTATAGTCTCGGGAGTAAACTTCGTTATATAATATATGCACATTTATTCGAAGAGTTTGCTGAGTTTTGAAACTAAGTATACTGCTTAAAGTTTGAGGTTAAGAACGAAAGGTGTTCAAAATTAGAATGTGTGGTCCCTTAAAAAGGGATTAAATCGCGGAAAAAGTTTAGGAAGAAAAGGGAATTTTTTATAAATTATAGATGGCAGTGAATGTCAAATATTTAAAGGGATTAAGCGAAATATTAAAAGTCGAAACGCTAGAATGGAGAATAATTCAATAATAAGGAAACAAGGAATACCTACATATTTAAGGCATTACTCTTCGTTAGAAAGCCGTAGTAACTGTGAGTATCTTTCGAAACTCTGGACTTCAATAGTGAAGTAAGTCAAGAAGTAATAATGGCAACATAGACGTAGATCAAAGACATGCCTATACCCAACTCCTGATTCCAAACCGGGCGTGGAAGACGAAACAAAGTTCTTTTCTCATTCGCCAGATAAGTTTACCAGTGGGAATCTTAACCTGCATTAATCACTTGAGCCCTCGACGTCGATGGTTCTTCTAGTGTGGTTTGGATTAAATTCCCACTGGGGCACAATGATGAGTTCCACTTACGCTAAGTTGTACTTCTCGGGAACGGTATTGCCCGTTGGTATTAATCTGATAGAGGCACTTTCCGGTGTCTCACGGCGAACGAGTAAACCTTGACAGATCTTGGGCGTTGTTAGCATACTTAACCTCTAAACATCGTGTCCCGACTATGCTGAAAAATCATATCAAAGAATATCGTATAACGAAACCAAGTGTAAATAGGTGGTCGGAAGAGGAAACGCCTGTCTTCAATTAAATATTTGAGTATACATACCTCCAAAGTGATGGTATTTACATGATACGATTATCTCAAAGTCTGGACCCTAATAAAATAATGAAAGGTAGCACAAGTGCAGGATCGGTAGTTGAAAAAAAAGCAGAAGAAACATAGCGGGCTTTTAAAATCATGTGCGACCACACGTTATTCTTTGCGGTTATCAAATATTTTAACGTCGAGAATGTAGTGAGCACTATGTGTTACTATCTACCTCTTAACATATTTTATTTGTTCATTAGTTTGTTGACTGATTCATTTATTCCATAAACATATAATTTTCCAACTTTTGGCGTCTATCAAAAAGTCAGCGGAAAAGAGATATTAAAACAATTCCTGTTGATTCCTGTTTTACTCTATACAAGTTGTGCTGAGGCTGTATTAAGTGTAAGCAGATGTACACAAAAATTTATAAAGATGTATGCCAAAACCGGAACGTGTGAGAAACCTATTTTTTATTATACTATTTGATTAAGAAGATTTTTCTGACCAAATTTAAACATATATGTCATATGTCCGTCTGTCCTTTTGTCACATATAGGTAGCAAATTTCGATGAAATTTAGTATACTGATATGCATTAACCCAAAGGGAAATTATAACTAAAATATTTCAGAGATTGGACTATTTTTAGAACCGGTTCCAATACGAAGCCCCTTCTAAAAATGGCTTTACGAATAAACTAGAAATTTTTAATATTTTCCAGCAAGAATCGGTGTAATTTAATGTCCGTAAAAGATAAGTAAATGCGAAAGATTTTCATGAGATGAGAGCATTTTTTGAACCCCTCCTATTTAAACGTTCTTTTAGAATTCGACTTCGAATCCATATAAAGGAACGAGATATAATTTTTGACTATTTATGACAAAAGTTGATATTTTAGGATAAATAATAACGGTATTGCATATCAGCTTACTGTGGCAGGTTTGGACTACAGAGGTCTATTTTTCGTTTCCCTTCCTAAGGGTTCTCATGAAAAATACGGCCTCGTATGAGATCAAAGAATATTTTTTGATATTTCCTGATGAAAATATCTGAAGAATATTATTAGCAAAAGTGTTGTAGAGTATTCAGCGTTTAGTCTTGCTCATCTACAAGTTTTTAACTTGTTTGCAATTCGTTTTACATTTTTTTTTTTACATTTTTTCTTTATGCAAAAAAGCAACACAATAATGGCTTTTTTTTATTGATTTTTATTTGCAAAACCATATAATTACCTTTTCGCCCGCAATACAAATTCAGTTGTTGCCATTAAAATTAATAAACGTTGCAAAGTCATATTCACTCTGAACGTAATATAATACATACGCAGAAAGCATTCATTCATCCTTAGTACGTCATTTAATGCGGGTCAAAAGTGCAAAAACCAGCAAATCAATCATCAGTTCATGAGTTTTGTTATTGTGAACGTAATAGAATTTGCTTACTATAGTTATTTATCGTAAATTATAGTTCACCTTGACAATTTAATCATTGCCACCTAATCGCTTATAAAACCACACACTATAACGCGCTCGTATAAGGCGTTACCAATTAAGTTTTATCTGCATACAAGTTACTTGGGGAACTGCACGCAAAAAAAGAAAAGAAAGAAATAAAAAATTGACCCGTTAATAAGAATGAAGCATGAGCCCTTCAAGTAATTTCACTATACATTTACCGCAAACAAAAACGTGCTGCATACATGCTAACCCTATCAATATTTTTAAAGTCTTTTATGTTATAAACAAATTATGGTTTGCATCGGTATTTGTTAAGATACTTTTCTTAGGTTTTTTTCTTGAAGCTTAGGTTAATATAAGTGAAAAATTATGAATTTGTGAAATGAATGAATGAAAAATATATGAAAAATTATGAAATTATATTTTCATTAAAGTAAGAATTCTCAAATGATACGACAGAGGCATACGAGGACGTTTCATACTTTACTTCAAATTTCAATTTCGTAACTTTAATATCTTTAAGAAGTAGAGAAGGTTAAGAAACTCTATCCAACGTTAATATTACTACACTTTTTTTTATGCAAAAATAAATGAAGCGGCAACATTGTAAACTGAATTTTGCGGTTAAACTTCTATACGTTTGACTAAACGCAAACCCAGCAATTATAAAAAAAAGAAATCATTTATTGTGGGAAAATAGATGAAATATTTACGTACTTGCGAACATGTAACTGCTTATCGTAAAAAAGTTCTGCACTTTAATACCCGGGATCATTGCAATGTCATGTTAGCCTTTATAGTGTTAAAATAACTACCAGTTAAAGTCGAAATGTTAAAGCTGATTATTTAATTTTTAACATATTAAGACCTAACTTCGATTGATAGTTTTTAGACCACGCCTAACTTTCATACAGCGTTCACAGACACGCGTTATAAATCCCTTAATAGATGATGTGGGAGCGATTCTGAATTGCACACCTCCCGCTCCTTTGTTCATCGGAATCATTACGTCATTTTTGAAAATTCCTAAGTCGCAACAAAATTTTTTAATGTTAGAGTGATAGTCAAAGATAGTCTAAAGCTATCGGCACACATATTCATAAGAATTTCAGAACTAAAGCTACTTTCCTGAAGAACTTATAAACTAAAGCTACTTTCGTGAAGATCTTATAAATCGACGTTGAGTGTGATCGATCGTCACAATTATCTCATAAGCTTTCTGTCAAATGTTTAATTCAAATTGTAAAGCGATCGCAACTGTTAAAGAAAATTTATTAAAATTTCGGAACTCTTCTCAAAATTAGTCTATTAAGGTTATTTAATTATATCTCTGCTTCATATTTCTCATCTCAACTTTTATGAAATTTTTGAATAGGCGGATCTAAATTGGATCGATCAACTAATGCCTTCTGTCAGATTATAGAAAACTCATATATTTTCAAGGCATTCAAATTTTCGAGTATATTAAGAAAAAAAAAAAAAAAAACAAGAAACGGATCTCTGATACAGATCTATACTTCAAAATATTTTACCTACTACGGACCTGTTAGTTTGGTTCACTGGAACTTATTTTGCTCTGATTTTTTGAGCGGCCCATGCTATGTATACATCAGCTTTTGAGTTAATGCCTCTTATGACGTATAATGTAAGCTACAATTTTCGTCTTACTGTTGTTGCCCTGAATTCTCAAATAGTTTCGGTAGATATTTTCTTATAGTTTCAGATCAATATTCTCTATCAAGGACGATAAGTTACAATATTATCTTATTGTGAGCATGATTGGGAACAGATCAGATTCATTGTAAAATTTAATCTGTAATCATCAACTCAAAGTATATAACACATCACTCAATAAGTTCGTAGGATGATATATGTGTGTCTCCGTTACTAGCTAGCACCAGTTTCCACAGCAGTAAATGAAGAATGAAAAAGTAAGAAAATTATATTTCGAATCTTTTATACCTATCGCCCTTCAAAAAGGGCAATAAAACCAATATTTAATTGGAGGGCGTAGCAAATTTTTTCTATTGTTATGGAATACAGCGGAAATTTACTTTTACAGTCTGTGAGCATTGAGCAAAAAGTCAGTGTTTTCAGGTTATTTTATACGGTAGGCGTGGCCTTCGATCCATCTGGCCCATTTGCAATAGCAAACATGTGTGAAAGATCTTCTGATGTTTCTATGAAATTTGAAGCTGTTATGTTAATTTTTGCGGCCAGGAGCATGATTATCATAGACATTAGACAGACGAACATGCTTGGATCTATTCTAAATTTAGTGCTGATCAAGAATATATATACTTTGTGGAAGTTTCCTTCTGGGCATTACAAACAAAATGACAAAATGAATATATCACTCATCCGCGATGGTGCGTACAAGAAAGCTTTTTCCCAAGGCTATGCACCGTATCACAAGTCGACTACAACAATGACAACAAAATGAATGATCCTATTAATTTATTATACTACTCAAAAACAAAAGTTCTTTGTGAGATCTTTGTTGCGTATTTGTTGATGCTAGTAATGTAAGGAGTATAAAAAAGAGAATTATTTTGAAGTACACGACGCGAAGCGTAAATATTTTATCTAGAAAAAAAGACTAAATTTCTTTATTTTTCTTAACCTACTCGGCAAATTATACGTTTCAGTCTATATTGATTTATTATATTATGGCCTTTATCTGAGATATTTGGATTTTAATTCAATATCTTTCCTTTAATAAAACTCAGGTGTAAGAAACCACCAGCCACGTACAAAAATCGATTAAATCAAACCACGAATTCGATTACACTTGCCAAAAAGATTATACCCAACTGTGAATTTTAATCTTAAGCAATTACTAACGATACACTGCAACCGTGATTTGAAATGTAAAAAATTGACTTTCACTCTTTTATTGCAGTTGCAATTAATTATCGTAAACAAGTCGGGTGGATATTAAAAAAGTCGTCTTGAGTTTGTATTGTAATGCGAGGATTAATTGAGTTCAAATAAAGAGAAGAATGGACTAAAAAAAAATAGAAAAAAAAGCTATATAAACATATATAAAATGTAAATATGTAAACAACACGAACATAAAAAAAATGTAAAAAACATAAAAAATTAAAAATGTTAAAAAGTAAATAAAAAAAATAAAATATATAAAAATATGAAAAACAAAAAAGTAAAACACACCAAAAATAAAAATTCAAGTTTCAAATGTATAAAAAATTAAAAAAGCATAAAAAATTTAACAACAAACAGCACAAAAATTTAAATAAAAAAAATCAAAAAGCATAAAAAATTAAACAAAATTAAAAAACACAAAAAACAAATAATAAACCTAAAAAAAGATTTGGAAAAAATATAAGAACGCAAAAATTAAAAATATTTAAAATAAAGAAGAAAATTATATTCGACTGTGATGCAAAAACTTAGTTTAAAGTTGTTCTACAGTACCAAGTGGGCGTGGCAGATTTTTCCAATTTTTGCAGGATATAGGTGGAAATTTTTATCGTATATCTGATATAATTTATGAACGAGTGGACACCCAACAAGACATTAATTGCACAGACCAACAGATGGACAGACGGATAGACGATAACGCGGACAGAGGTGCAGGTGGTCAGAAGGATAGATGGGCAGTTGAACGGACGAACAAAGAACAAACGCACAGATGGACAGAAGGACAGATGGCCAGATGGATAGATGGACAAATGAACAGATGAACAAACGAACAAATGGACAGACTTGCAAATGGACAGACGCATAAATGGATAGAGCTGCAGATGGGCAAACGGATAGATGGACAAATGAAAAGACGGACAATTCGACAATAGCTCAAATGGACAAGCGCGCAATTGTACAAACTCGTAAATAGACAAATGGGCAGACGCACAAATGGAAAGACACAGATGGACAGACGGATATATGAACGGATAGAGAGATTCGCAGATGAACAAGCGGACAAATGGAGAAACGCGAAGATGAACAGGCGGACAAATGGACAGACGCGCAGATGGACAGATGATCAATTGGGCAAACGCAAAGATAAACAGGTGGACAAATCGACGGACGTAGAAATGGACAGATAGACAGATGGTAAGGGGGATAGATGGACAAATGGGCAGACGCACAAATGGAAAGAGCGTCAGATGGACAGAAGGAGAAATGGACAGACAGAGAGATGGGCAGACAGGCAGATGCACAGATGAACAAGCAAACAAATGCTAGACGCGCAGACGGGCAGATGAACAATTGGACGGACGCGTAGATGAGCAGAAGAACAAATGCAGACAGACGCAGTAGTGGACAGACAGATGGTTAGAGATTGACAGAGTGATAGATGGACAAATGGACATGCTTAAGTCGATTCAAAATTTAGTGCTTTCTAGGATCTCTGAGGCTTCCGTCTGCCGTCTACCTTCTGTGGTGTATATAAAAATTTCGAAAATAAAAAATATTAAAATGATATAAAAAATAAAATATAAAAATAAAAATAAAATGCGAGATAACTTGCATATATAAACATAGATATATGTGCCATTTGTTTAACAACTTTCCTAATCATTTAGGCAAATATAAAATAATATTCTTTTTTTTTACGCGCATTTAATATAATTATTTGTTTTTATGAATATCGAAATTGAAAATGAATGAGCATTGAAACGAACGCATATAAAAAAATATAAAATTAACAAAAAAAAAAAAAAAAAAATTCTATGACATTATGCTGATGATGATGATGATGCGTAGAAATGCAATAATCTCCTCTTAAATGATGCTTTTTAAGATGCAACGAAAATATTCAGTTAGTAACCGAAAGGACCACCCAAGATAAAATCTACTGTCAGCATTAATTAGGCTTTTTGTCAATTCATGTCTGTCTCTAAATAGTTAATGCTTTAAAGGGACATTTTTCAAAGAAAGAAACCGAAATAAACCGCAAAGTACCAATATATGGATGAGATATCGAATGACTGACTCATTCATTCATTCATTTTATGATAATGTTTACGGGCAATTAATACCACTGATGTTTATACACAATAAATAAAGTAGCCAAGCAACTAACTAACGCTACGGAGTCGATACGATAATATTTAACGCTTTCCCTCTCTCTCTCTCTCTCTCTCTTTCGCTCTCTCTCTCTCTCTCTCTTTCCGTGTACGTGTGTTTTTATGTCTTTCTTGTCAAAAGCGGCTGACTTTAGCAAGTGCATTAAAATGGACAAAGCTTATAAAGCATTTCTCTCATCTCGTAGTCTAGTGAAAAGCCAAACAAATCCTGTGTATACAAAATTATCATTGAGTTAAAAGGCATACATTTTCGTTTCTTTTATTTTTTGTTTTTTATTTTTTATTTTTTTCTTTTCATTTCTATAATGGCTTTCGCTTTAGAGGGATTTTAAGTTGAGCTCGCACATCCAGACACTCCTTAAATATGTCAATAAAGATTATGGTTTTATATTTCGATGTTTGCGAAATGTATTTGATGGTGAATAGTTATAGTCGCCGAACATACCATCGTTACATACCGCAAGGAGCGATGGTTTCGCGAACGGAAATTTAAAAATGTTGAATTATTTTTTATAATTACACAAAATGACTCTGTGAACATAATCATTACGTTCGACAAAGAAAATGTTGATACATAAATCAAGATTATTTCACTTATACACTTTACTCATGCACTCATGCATACACGCACACACACAGAAACACAAACACGGACACACATACGCACATATGCACGGATACATATATATATATATAGTCTGTGCGATGCCTTATACTCTACTCTACTCTACTATGCTTGCTTGTCATGCTGCCAACACAAATAGAGCTTCTGTGGTAAGTGGCAAGTGGCAAATGGACTCGTGCACGCAAACAAAAGATTTACGTATGCTACTATATAGAACGATCGCTCTCTTACCAAAAGCAAATTTTATAGATTCTAAAGGAATTAGTGCGGACGATACAAAGCGAAAAAAAAAATGTAATAAATGCGGGAGTAAAGGGAATAAAAATAAAAATGTTTAAAAATAAAATTCAAATCAGGTAAATGAAGCGATATATATGTATATATAGAAAAACTTATATTCACACATGTTATGGCCAAACAACGCATAAGTTGCATCAACAATCGATTTATGATCGTCTCATCTTACTTTCATAAAACTTATCGGATGTCTTGTGTCGTAAAGTGTTTGACCAACAGCTTACCTGACAGTGGACTTCTACGGAAAATAACTGATTGTGTATACACACATTACATACATGCATACATATATATACATATATATATATGCTGATATGATGGCAAAGGAAATCTCTTGCATATATGATTTATAAGCCACAGAGCAATGCAAAGCAAAACCAAAGAGGCTTTACTCTAACCGAAGCAATAAATGAATAAATAATGGTGTTTAGCTTATAAAGCACAAACTAAAAAAGTTGTTTATATTTACACCATCGACTTTTCGAAAGGACTATAAAGATAGAGTTATTGTTAAGCATTAAATTTGATGTCGCGCATCCTTTCGTTATCTTAAATAACTAATAAATAATTGTAAATGTGAAGTGAGTTGACACTGTAGGCTTTTATAAGCACATGTCCTGCAAGATTAATTCATTTTTTGTTTTTTTTGTTTTTTTGTTTCTTCTTTCTAGGTAAAGTCCAATACGAACACATTCCTATGGATATTGTTAGAGATAAATCAAAGATAACTTAAGGCGACAATGCAAATGCGGTCACGTAAGAGAAAAATTCACATAAATATAAAAGTATAGAGGAAATTTGAATTAGTCACCGTATTGAAATCCCAAAAAAATATGCGTAAAAAAGGCACAAGTATTTCTGCCGTTGGAAAATATATGTTTGGACTTTTCATGATTTTTAAATTCTTTCAAAATTTTAATTATTTTAAAACGGGATTTTTTGTTGTCTATTTAAACAATTCATAATTACAAAAAGACATCAACTGTATCTCTTTATTCTTTAATTCTTAAGAAGCCCTAGGAGTCCTTAATGCATATGCAGATAGATAAAATAAAGAAATTCAAGTGAGAGATAGAAATAATAAAACTCAACTAAAATCTTTTTCAAGTAATTAGGGTGGAACTAAATATAATTACAAAATATTTTATTAAAAATGAATGAGTTGATCGGCCAATTGGGAAGATTACTAAACCAATGGTCTTTTAGTTGAACTTCAGATATATTTTTGTATCGGGTTTTAGCTGAATATCTCTTGTTTCAGAAATATTTGTTCTATGTGGCTTAAGGTCACATTCAAAAGGAGTAAATTCTGCTTTCTTTCTTTTTTTACCAGATTCGCCCTAGCTTGAGAGAAGACGGCCATTTTTTGATGTAAGTTTTTAAAGATAAGGTTGCTTTATCATTCCTGGATTTTGTTGAATCATGGAGATATTGGAGAAATTTTTTTCCTTTACGTTTGTTTCAATTATGAGCTTTGTTCACCTTTTCGAGTTATATGCGAGAATATTAACGCTAATTATTATTTACTATATCTTTCCGACAAAATCTCTCTCTCTCTCTCTCTCTCCCTCTCTCTCGCGCTCTCTCTCTCTATGTCTCTCCCTCTCTATCTCTCTCTCTCGCTCTAATTTTTGCCGGTCAATTTATTGCGATTTTGTTAGATATCTCGTCAGTCATGGTCAGGAAGAAGTGTGGGAGGGGGAGGTATGTACGAACGGGAAACGTTATGCCTTTATTCGGTCGTACCTAAAGTTGCTCTGACGCAATGGAAATTGAACCCGGATACGCCGACTTTTCAACTTTTTATCTACTAAGTCTGATTGGGTAAATTATGCTGCGAACAGGAACATAAATGTGTCGAATCTCTACGTCGTTCCATCTATAAACATTGAGGTGATATGAGTTAACGAGGTTTAAGCTTTGATCTTGGTGGTCCCGCTAGGCAACGTCACTTTGGCCTGGATCTTACCGACCTTCAGGCGATGGCGATCGATGGGATCTCGGGAATTGCAGGAGAATGGCCTCGAGGGAATGGACATTTTCGTTTTGCCAAAATAAAAATATACCTTCTCTAGTTACTTTAGTGCAAAGGGATCATACACTTACTACTATTTTGTGAATTGTATGGCCTATCAAGGCATTATCGAATATGGGGAGAACGGCAAGCGTTATGGCTGTATCAGTAACTTTCCGAAAACACTTAATCCAAGAGATAAGGTAACAGGAGAGACAAGGTAAAAGGAAAGGGATGTGTAGCATATCCAAAGGTCCAAAAAAAATTTGCAACTTCGAAGTATTGCTCGCTCAATACACTGTTTGGAGAAAACCTTCTGCGTGATTACTGGGTACGACCACTTGGGGAATATCGTAGTGGTTATGGAATCCTAGATAGGAATATCCTCCCGCTAGAAGGTTATTTTGGATTATACTCAACAAACATTTGTTCTGGAATCTCGAGAATAGTGGAATCTCCTACAATGAGGATAATTGCACAGCTTAAGCGATGCCGGCTATCGTTCGTTGAAGAACAGTCTAGTGCTTAAAGGCACTGTAGAATTAGACGCGAAGAGTTGGTGGTATCCACTTAAAACCCAAAATGGATTGAAGAAACTCTGCAAATAGTCTAAGTAGAGACCATGAGCTAGAGTTAATCAAATCAGGTGAATAAAGCTATTGGGGAACGATACGAGTTGGATTCTTTGTGAAAAAATCTCAAAGAACTGCAGCAACTGCACTGTAAGAAAGAAATGAATTGTGGTGATGTGATGAACCAAGTGCGGTTTCCTTTTCATCCAGACGAGTAGCTTCACTCAAACGAGACATAACGTTCAATTCGTATGGCTTATGAAGAGTTCACCTCAGCGGAAGAAATTCAACGATTTTATTGAATAACTTTTCTTCTGATTTAAGCAGTATCTATCTTCTTGAGAAGCTGCCTTTGTAATTAATTCATTGATTAAAATTTTACGTAACCGATTCATTAAGTAGTTTGTGGTCGTGACCAAATCGAAACTAGCTAAAGCGTATATTAGTAATTATTTCTGCTTCGGGTAAAGCTCTTGATTATGCTTATGAAAGTTCCAAATGCAATTAATGTTTATCTATGTCTACTCCTTTGAGTCAAAAAAACAATATTTTTTATTCCTTTAGAAACTTTTCGGCAAAACTCCTCTGCCGTTGAATGTATTTGTAGTTTGCACGATGTTGTTGCATATGATTGTCAAGTTTATTATTTTCGGAAAGTGAAGTTAAATGCGTACATTTTAATCGTATGGCGGAAATAAATTGTCGGCAGAAGCATTTGAAAATCTAAAGTCATTTCATATAAAGGAGAAAAGTACACAGGACGGTATAATTTTGCTACTATCGCGGCAGTCTGTGCAGTAAAAATAAGCTTTTTGCGTCAAGTGGACATAAGCTCAGTTATGGAAGGTTACTTTCTTAGCCTCCTTTTTCTATATTCTTAACGTCTCAAAAATTAACACCAATCATTCTTACTTAATATTCAAAGATAATATTTGAAAATGAACGGAATTTATTAATTAATCTGCTCCGAATAAATATAAGAAACTAATACTAAAAACTATTATGATGAACAATTTTTTTATTTTTTATTTTTTGTTATTCCTTTTCAAATTATTCTGCTAATTAATTTATTGATTAAAAACCATATTAGGGATTTAATAGCATTTATTGAAACTGGTTTGATTTTATCGCGAAAAAAAAAACCATAACTTACTGCAATATCGTTAGAGCTTTGGCTACACAATTATAAAATCAGTCACATAAAATTGGATTTTTACAACTTGTTATGATGCTGGGAATTAACATTCTTATGTCTGTTTCGCATTTGCAGCCATTCACAAACTTTGTTACAGTTTAACCAATCATAAGATAACAAAAAGCAACGAGTTATGCAGTACATCGTAATAATTCATAGTAAAAAAAAAAAAGAAGAAAATTAAAAGAAAAAACTTTAACAACAAAGTATTGCTTAAGCTTTCCTGTATTTTGTACCTTGTAACTGAAATATTTTTCATTGCCAAACTTAAGTAAGATCAAAGTCAATGATATGAGTTTATGTAAATCCCCCACAAAGAAACATTGTTTCTCTTTATTAAGAAGACCCAAATATGTTTTCTCTACTGATGAAAGATCAAAGAGGTAAACTTTTGCGAAGAAGAATATGAAAAGAAAAATGAAGCAGCATTAAAACGAAACTTTGATACTCTTCTTTATTATTATTTTTCAAATCTTCTCTTAAACGCTTCTTGCTCTTATGCTCATATGCTTTCCGATTCATACACAATGATTAAGCTTCCTTCACATATATAGCAAAAGAAAATCACGAATTGAAAAGACTATCAAGACTTATCCAGTTTTGCATTGGACATGGGTTGATCAATAAACTATAATTCGTTGAATACTTTGTCTTATTTAACTTTTCCTATTTCAAAGGCGAATTAAAAAAAAATAAGAATCAATACCTGTAATATTTAGCTTATGGCTAAGCCACTTACGTGGCTAATTAATGGTGTAGAGTTCTCACACCACCAAAGAATCCATTTAGTGCGTCTAGACTGGATACCGTTTTGTAACAGAGTTTTGAAAAACATTATCCTTTATAGACCTCATCCTGTGCAATCTTGTCACATATAATGATAAGTATAAAGTTTCTGCTGTTTTGTATCAAAAATGAGGAATTTATTATGAAAGAACTGTCCGTAATATTTTATTTAAAGTGCTCTGCTTTACTAGCTTCTACATCTTCCATTTTTTAGACAAAATGTGAATGTTGTAAGGGGAAAGACTGTCGGCCCTTCAAAGCTAAGCACAAAAGGAATCACTTGTTCAGTATCGTTTTAAGAACGCAAGTCCCATCCTTACTTCAAGTAATCGATTGTAATCAGTCAGATGGTACCAACGGAGAGGATAGCACATTTCATATTAATGCCACTAAAGTTTCCTGGACTCGTTTTGCTATATCGAGTCAAATTCCGTAGTGCAGCAAACTCTTTATGTCATGATTTTTGACATATTACACCGTTTTTCGTCCCAGCTATATCAGGTATTATCAATAGCATTCGTGACGATGGCTCTACTGGGTTGAAAAAATCTATAATACACACTATTCGACCGAACGACTCAAATGAGATGCATACTCTGGTTTATTGTCCATTTTAATGGTTTTTAATTTGCCCCTCTTAATGGTCCATGTTAATGCACCATGGTAAGCGTCCATATAAATAGTCCATGTTAATGAGTCATATTCATGGCCCGTCTTAAGAGTCCATGTTAATGGTGCATGTTAAAGCTCCATGTTACTAATCCAAGTTCATAATCCATGTTAATGGTTCACGGTTATGGTCCATCTTAGGGTCCAAATTAATGTTTCACGTTAATGGTCCATGTTAACGGTCCATAGTAATGGTCCTTGTTACAGGTCCACGTTAATGGTCCATGTTAAATCTGTATGTTAATGGTCCACGTTAATCGTCCATATCCATGGTCCATGTTTGCTTTATGGTTAGGTATGGTTTGGTTATCCTAACATAACCACTGTTCATAGCTCAAAAGGATTTACCGGCACGATCTTTACAATTAATCAGAAAAATTAAAATTTCTCGCAAATGATTCTTATTCGCAAACGAATTGTGAAATCAAATGTTTCAAGGTTATGTTGTTACCAGATAATCAAACTTCTGATATTACGTTTTAAATCTGGCAATCTTAGCAAAAGCTTCCGGTGAGGTCATCTATTGTCAAAAGACGGCAACTTATTTGTACTTCTAACATTAAATTTATTTATAAAAACTATATTTATAATATTTCGCTTCTAAAGCTTGCAAAATATTTACTCTCTTTTAGCAAGCAATTAGAAGAGAGGAATCCATTATAACCTTATTTATTCAATTTATTTAGAAAAACGAGACTTATAATGTTTTGCCGCTAAATCAAACATTCTTGTTGCTCATTTACAAAATCGAGATTTACAAACTTTTGCTTCTCAACCGTAAAAGGCTCGTGCCTTCTTTTTAACTAATGATAAGTTTTATAATTTATTTGTTAAATCAAGACTTACTCTATTTTGTTTCTAAATCATAGGAAATGCGTAATATCTTTTAAAAAAGAATTTTAAAAAAGGGATTTATTACAACCCTGTAACAAATAATAATTTATGTACGAAATGTGAAGACTTGCAATATTTTGCTTCTTTCAAGTGGTTTGTTTAAGAGAATAACTACTCGTGGAGAAATAATTAGAAGTTCTTACCAAATACCATATGTATGCATCGCCTGTTTAAGGACTCGATTAAGATATCATTCCTTACAATTCGACGATCGTGAATAATTTATTAAATTTTTATATATAAAATCAAGACTTACAATGTTTTGTTTTTATGCGCACCTTCGTTGCTCAAACCATTCTTGGTCTGCATGTTGTTATCATTTTGATGGAAGCAATCTGGTTGAGTCAACTGCATTTTATGCAATTGTTCTTCGATATCGCTCAATTGCAAGTCGTCAGCCAGCCAATAAGAATTTGTATTGGTAGCATGCATCCAAACAGCATTACGATTACGACACTTATTTAAACTGCAGAGATCAGTAGCAGGCAACAATGTTGTAAATACATCAGCGTCTTCGCAAAGAACAGACAACTTAGACTCATTAGAATAAACAATTTTACAACATTGTTGCTGTTGCTGTTGCTGTTGTTGCTCCCTATGCTGCTGCTGCTGCTGGTGCTTTTGGGTCTCATCATGCTGTCTTTGTTGGTTTGCATTGGTTGTTGTAGTCGTCAATTCATTTGAAATCAGTACATTATCTGTAGCGTTGCTGTTATTTTCTGCATGAATGTTCTTACTACTGATTGCCATTGAAAGGCGCTGAAGAATCGATTTATGGAATGTTGGAGAGTTTGTACTGGCTTCAGATTGTGTTTCACTGGGGCACGATATACCCGACGAGAGAAATGTGTCATCCAGTATTATACTTTGCACGCTATGCTTGTCATTCTGTTTGGCGCTGTCAATGGCGGCGGCATGCGTTTGCAAACTTTGACGACTTGTTGAACAACTTCGATCGTAACTAATGAGACTGGACTGTTGTGAATGGTACGACTGATGCAATGATGTGTGAGAAAGAGCTTGCGCCAGTGATGATGACGACAATGATGACGGTGGCGGTGACAATGTATTTCCCTGACCTAAAGGCGTTACGCTGGTCGTGTCGGCAGACGATGACGCAAATGTTAATATCGATGAGGATGGTAATGAGGAGGCTTGTTGTTCTTGTTGTTTTTGTTGTTTTTGTTGTTGTTGTTGTTGCTGTTTGCTATGGTTTAACGCTAGTGACAGTGTCGTGATCGCATTCTTTGGTATGTATATATAAGATGATGAACGATGATGACTAGATTTGTGACAATTTCTTTGTTTTACATTTCTCTTCTCGTCAGCTATATTCGTTGTCTGATCAAACTTGGCCTGTAGTAATATTTTCTTTTTAGAACAATTAGCTTTCAGTTTTTTCGGTGTCAATCGTGTTGTATATGGCTTTAATTGTCGGGTCTGAGAAACATGTGCGGTTGAAACTTGAACAGAAACATTTTCCTGTTCCAGAGGATTAAAAGAGCAACGTGTATAAAAATCAAAAAGAGTATTTTCCGCCGGCATGGCTTGTTGTAAACGCCGCCGGCTATGGCGTACGCTAGGCAAAGTGTTGGGAAACAATTTTGCCTTTTTAAACACCACCGGTTTTGAATATTGAAAATCAAGATATTTACTACCAGTTGATAATGAGGAAGTTTCATCATATAAGAAATGTTCGTCTACACTCATAAGATCGCAATGATCTGAGACATCATCTAATTGACGAGTGTTTGAACTTAAGTTACTGAAAAGCTTCCATACATTTTGTGCAGCACGTTTTCCTAATGCAGTAGTAGTGGACGTGTTTTCATTAGAGGAACTTCTGTCACACTTGGTCATCATTGTTTTGATGGTACAATAAGATGAACAATAAATTACATGTCATACCTAATACGTTGATAATGATTTCTATTCTATTTTTTCTACATAATCGCCAATCATTCGCTTATACGTGCAACACAAGAGTAACAACAACAAATTTATATTTTGTTTGTTTGTTTGTTTTTATTTGTTTCGTTTGTTTTTCTTATGTTTTTGTTTACAATCATCGCTTTAATTTTAAATTCATACAAATAACACATTGATATGGAGTAACTCTGACTCTGACTATGACTCTGGCTCTGACGGCTTTTATGGCTCTTTCGATATTATTGCTCATATTACTGTAGTAGGCTGTAATTACACTCCGTTCGTTCTACATACGTGATTTGCATTCGAGGTAATCATAACAAAACCAATGCGATCTCATTATTTAATTATTTACACACACATACACACATATACACACACACTCGCACCGCAATTTTTTTTTGCAGACAAATTGTTTCTTAGAATCGCTAAAGAACAACACAGATACGCATACGCATACGCATACGCACAAATAAACGGTTACTCGAGTTAAAGCGAAATAAAGCAGAATCGCACGTCAGAGACACATCAAAAAACAATCCGTTCAATGTACACACACACACAGATCTGTATTTATTTATGTTGTAAAAAAAAAAAAAAAAAAAAAAAAAACAGAAAAAAACATGTTTCTACATTGCAAAGCGAACGCTAATGTACGTTGTCGTATCGAACGTAAACATAACGCATAATGCAAAGCACGCTCTCAATCCTATGTGTCCGTAAGTGTACCGTCTGCCGTGATGTTTTACGAAAAACTAAGCAAACACAAAAATTGGTCGGTTGATCATTCACCACAACACTGCTGGCTATCAAGATCGAGTTACGTTGTTTTAACAACACCAACAACAGCAGCAACAACAGCAGTAATAGCAGTAGCAGCACCAACAAAAACGATAACAACAACAACAAGAATAAGAACAACAAATAACCAAAAGAAAGTTTTAGTCAAAACAACTTCATATACACCCAGACATATGTATCTTCAGTATTTAGAGGCATTCATACATTTACACGCACATACACACCTGCGCATATATATATATATATATATGCTTATTGAAAAGTATAAACTCAAATGCACCGGTTTTGCAAAGTTTGGTATACTTCTTCTACCATACATTTAGTGGTTATTCAAAATTTTATAGTGCAAAGTATGTGCTTTTGTCTAACTCTCTTCTATACTGGTTAGCTCTCAATGTTTTTTTTTTTTTTTTTTTTTTTGGTGTATTTTCCAAACAAGACAACAATCGCTGGCCTCTCTAGGTGAGTGACTCCTCTAGTTTTCTCTCGATTTATTTATTGCATTTTTCCCAACCATAATTTTAAATGTTGCTTACTGCTCAGTCTATTGTACTGAACTCATTTTGCTCAGTTATAATAGAAAAATTGCTTGTATTTTTCGTGTTGTAGCTTTTTTGTTTTTTGTTTTTTTTTATTTAAACTGTTACACGTACCTTTGTAAATATTTATAAAAAAAAAAAACATTTTTTTTTTCTTTTTTTTTTTTTCTGCAGGTAATTCATCCATAATAATAGCAAAGAATAAACACATTTTAATTGACCGATTTATTGTGGAAATTACATGTGCAAATGTCTGTCTTTGTGCATATATTATGAGACATGCACACACACACACACACTTGTATAATGTATGTACTACGGTACGGTAAGTAATCAGTTAACAGCCATTAAACCCTGCCCTACCTATCTTGTCATAAAAATTAAAATCAATATCATGTAAAACTGTGATCAGAGATTACGAAGAATGTGCTCCCTGGAGAGAGAGAGAGAGAGGGAGAAAGAGAGAAAGAGAGAGAGAGAGAGAGAGAGAGAGACAAATTTTGCTTTAGTTAAATATTCGCGTTCATACTCATAATATCTTGGAGATCTATACTTTCGTAGGCTAAAGAGACCACCTTACAGCATACGCAAATGTTTTCATTAATATAAAAAATTTTATATAAAAAATAATGTAACCCTTAACCTGAAATCGTGAGCAGCTAATCTAATTAATCTGTTGCATATCTATTAGTTGAAAAAATACATATAAATAGTTATAATAATAATAAAAATAATAATAAAAATTTAATTTTTACTGTTAATAATAGTAATGAAGATATAAAAATAACATTTTTAAGAATAATGAAGATAATAATAAAAAATAAAAATATAAAAAGAAATTTTAAAATAGAAATAATGATAATAATAATTAAGAAAAATGAGGAGAAACTAAATTTTAATAAGTGGGCGTGGTAGTTTTTTTTTTTAATTTTTATGGAATACCTTGACAAATGGCCAGAACATCGGACAAAAAATACACGTACTTTCAGCACGTAAGCGTAGCGTGTAATCAATTTGGCCCATTTTCAATAGCAAGGTATGTCAAAGAACTTCCAATGTTTTTGTCAAAATTCAAGCCAATATCTTCTTTTGTGCGGCTAAGAGAATGTTTACCACAGACTTTAGCCAAATAGCCAAACGAATGGACAGAAGTACCGACGGATTTAGGTGAATTCCGAATTTCATATTGATCAAGAATATTCTATGTAGTTCCAGAAACATGTTTCTTAATGCTACAAACATTTTCATAAAAAAAAAAATTAAATTTCAATATTCTATTATATCGAGTTGGCGGGTTCGATGGTCTACACAGAGAATACGGGATAGCTGGCGCAACATTTTTGGAAATTTTTCTAATTCTATATGCTATGGTTTACGAATAATGATGCAAATCCAATTTTCTTGTTTCCTTCCAAAAGCAGAAGTGTTCCTAGCCTACGTCGTACTGCGGGCGTGTCCTTCGACCGAATTGGCCTATTTTCAATAGCAACTGCGTGCAAGAACTTTCAATGTTCCTGCTAAATTTGAAACCGATATGTTCATTTTTGTGGCCATTAGAATATTTATCACAGATGTTAGACAGATGGACAGACAGACAGAAGAACATGCTTAAATCGATTCTACATTTGATGCCGATCAAGAGTATATATATTTTGTGGTGTCTCCGAAGTTTCCTTTTGGTAGTTACAAACCAAATGATAAAATAAATATACCCTCCACCATGGGTAGTGGGTATAAAAATATAAAAATAAAATTTTTAAAAATAATACTAATAATAATAATATAAAAGAAATGTTCCAAAATAATAACAATAGTAATAAACATATAAAATTTAAAAAAAATAATAAAAATATTTAAAAAAATTTTAAAACAAATAATAATAATATAAAAACACAATTCTTAAAAATAATAATAATAAAAATATAAAGAAATTTTTTAAAAATAATAAAAAAAATTTAAAAAGATTTATAAAATAATAATAATAATGATAAAAATATAAACAAAAATTTTTAAAACTAATAACAATAATGATAATAATAATAAAAATATAAAAAAATGTTTAAAAACAATAACAATAGTAATAAATATAAAATTTTAAAACTAATAATAAAAATTAAAAAAAATTTTTAAAAACATATAAACATAAACATATAAAAATGATAATAACAATAATAAACACATAGAAAAATAATAATGGTAATAACAATAACATAAAAAAAGTTTTAAAAATAACACTAATAGAAAAATAAAAAAGTTTTAGAAATAATAATAATAACAATGAAAATATAAAATTTTTAAAAACAAAATTAATGATAATAATAAAAAAAACAACAAAAATTTTTCAAAATATGCTCGACTAACTTAAGAAAAATTTATTATTTATTATATAATATACGATGGAAATTATTTATATTTTCATATTTTTTTTCTTTTCTTTTATTTGGTTTTTCATGAGATTTTAATTGATTTTTTTATACAAAAATCGCACAAAACAAAATAGTCAATACATTACAATCAAGCATGGTTGAACATTAAACATAGCTCAGAACTTCGAATAAAGGAATTTATTAACTGTTTTCAAATTAAAAATTATACATTTCTTATTCCCCTTTAAAAGCTTAGTTTTCGCGAGAACTCGTATTATTATTTTTCTTCCTAAACGTCACTCAATCGTATAAATACGATTATGGTAAATAAAAAAACGAGTGTAGGAGTTATAGGGCGTCCGAGAGAAGTAAAATTGTAAGCCCGTTCGATAAATATTGTGCTTTACCAACATAGCTGTGACGGGACAACAATGGTTATTAACATACGGTCTATCGCGCTGCGAGAGTAACTGTAATATACTAACTTGATAATCGCGCTTTTTACTTATTACGCTTGGCTACATAGTAGCACGGAAAGTACGTTATGATCGTTATATCTTTAGCGACGTACCAGCCGACAAGCTATTATTATTATAATATTATTTGGGTTAATCTTGCACTAAGGTGAAGATTATTTTCAGGGAATAAAGACATTTCAACTTTGTTTTTATCGCAATTTCATGGTGAAGAAGGTATTGGACACATGACAATACTCGTCCACCAAACGAGCGATCGCGGCGTGCTTTTATACCTGTCGGGTAACTTTATGTTATTCGATACAGATGAGGTGTGGCTACTAATTAACAAGACTATTCTTCCATAGAAGGAGTACGCAGCGTATAGCGGCGTCTTTCAAACGCGTTGCCCCGCGTATCTGTAAGTAATTCAGTCTGGCCATGGGTTTCATTTGTCTAAGAGTTGTTTTCTTGTTTTGTCGAAAAAATTGAAATATAAAATGGAAAATAAAAGTATAGAACCAGGAAACGTCACGAAATTTTGCATGAAACTTCGAAAAAACGCTACTGAAACTTGTCTGTTATCAAAAGAAATTGCGCGAGTTTTTGAGTGGTTCAAGCATTTCCAAAAGGGAGAACACGTGAAAGATGATTTACGCCTAGATTCCCGTTCGACGTCAAAAATGGACGAAAATATTGAACTGACCGTCGATTAACTATTCCTGCGATGGCTGAAACTACAGGAATTGGCGAAAAATGCATAACAATTTTAACATTTGAAAGATGTGTGCGGAATTGATGCCTGAGATGGTCACGATTCAACAAAAAAAAAGGTCGCAAAAATGTTTGTACTGACACTTTGAATACTTTTTTTGCCTGACCTTGCACTACGTGTTCTTTACCTATTTCCCAAGACCAAATTTACATTAGAAGGAGCGTAACCTCAGTCCGTTGTGAAGCTGCGAAAGAAAAAGCTACACCGGTGATGAAGGAGCTCACAGAAGAAAACTTCCAGCACGGTTTCGAACAATAGAAAATCCTCATTATAAGTTGTAGGAATAAAAGAGAGATGCTTAGTGCAGGTGAAAACAATTAAAAATGTATAAATTTAAATAAAATATGTTTGTGGCAATAGTCTCGTTGTTTAATAGCCAAACCTCGTATTAATCGAAAGAATTTTCTAATGTTCACTTATTCAATAATTATTATAATAATATTTTACTGGTTTCTCCAATATTTAAATAGAATGGCTTCGTTTTTAACTTATGTTGTAAGAGAAAATCCCCACAAAGCGCATAAATATTAAAAGGAAAAGTAATGCAATAAGCTGATCGATAATTCCAGGGACTAAATAGAAACCAAACATGTTTTTTCCCAAATTTCGATTTTTCTATCAATATAGTCTCCTTGAAAAGTGATACGATTAGTTCAAGACTCCTCTAACATTCTATGACGGATGCCATAACGTTCAAGAAAAGCTTCAGTTTCCTGGTTCTCATCCTTCAATGATCTCGTTATTTGGTCTTTTTGCCCTATACCACCCTTTTCAAATCTTCACGTAAATAGTAATTATTGGAGGCTAAATTTGAAGAATACGATAGAAGTGATAGCTACTATTAGCTATATTCTCGCTTCATACAATTGCGCCCTCGTGGTCATCCACTTGTGACACGATAAATTTTTTCACTGTGAATAAACAAGGTATCCAACAATTTGCTCATGGTTAAATTTTCATTTAAAATAACGAATGCTTTTTGAAATCTTAGGATGTCTATGATTCGTTGCAAAGAAATAATTTATAGAATTTTTCTGATGTTTGCTAGCGTAGCTAAATCTTTTGAGCTTCAATGTCCCTACAATCTTGTTTAAAATCGGAAAATCGTCGGCAAATTTTTGTTTTCAATTGAGTAGAGTCGCTTGCCACTTTTCAAGTCCATGTCGAATTTGAACTGTTGATTATTCCTAAGAAAAATCAGTGCTTACTCAGTACAGAGAATTTGGATTTTTCATTGTATTTAAAATAATAAAAGCAGATCCTTCATTAAATCACTGTAAACAAATGACCGAAAAGATAAGAAATCATTTGAGAAGTGACACTACATTAGGAAATACGTGAAATTTTGGAGGGCATCGTTTGACGAACCCTAGTTTTTAAAACTAACTTGTGTTTTCTGTTGGTTTTTTGTCAATCCTGAGACTTATTGACTTATTAATTAATGAATAACAATTGGTTGGAAAAACTACTAACATTTATAACTAATAGAGCAGAACGAAAAAATTTTGCAAATCAAATTCATTGCATACATCGAATCATCCAATAGAGTTTACATATATCATATATGTCGGCTCTATTTACATGATTGCGCTGCGTAAGCATTCACAGAAGCATTCACAAATATTTCAATTTCAATTTCAATTCTTTTTATTTTGTTTTATTACTTACCTAATATAAAAAAAAAAAAAAATTGTTACTGAACAAGCAGAGCTGCGTTGTTGTTTATTTTAAAAGTTAATTTCATCTGATCTGTAACGAAGCAAAACCAAATCAGTGAAAGTAAAGTTAGTAAAGTATGTGAAAGGTGTCTGTAATTAATTTAACTAATTGCACGAAGTGAACGAAGCAAAGAACTTTTCATCTTTCTTTTCTCTTTTTTTTTTTTTTTGTGCTGTTGAATTTCATTAAATAAACAAACAGTTAAAGTATTTCAATTACAAACGAATGAAAACTTTTCGGAAGCGATGTGTTTTTGAGAAACATAAAAAATTTCTAACTTTTATATGACATGTAAAACTTGGTAAACTGTCATTCTCCTGAAAAAACAAAAAGTTTTTGGAAATACTTTGTACCTTTATTGCTCTCATTCGTATATATAATGCTGTGTTTAAAATGTAACACATTTTCTTAAATATGCAGTAAAGAAAAGAAAAAAATAAAAGTAAAACATATAAAATGGATGTATAAAGGCAAACCATTCCTTTAGATTTTAACAAGGCAAACTTCTATGAGCTTTGTATTTACAAAATCTTGCTTTGATTTTTTATCTGTTGATTTGCTTTTAATTCTTTGAAAATATCTAAAATTCCATCTAAAATGGTCATTGAACTCTTATTATCAGAGTCTGATGTTAGATTAAGTTTTTAATATTATTTTATTGTTTATTTATTTATTCGAGTTGTAAATAATACTTAACTATAATACAATAGAAAGACTCCGCTAAATTAAGACTTAGCTATTGCCTTACAAATAAAGATAAAATAAAAAAAAAATTTTACAAAATTTTTATTATTATTACAACTCTTAGACTAATGAAATTAATTCTTAAACTTAAGAAAAGAATTGAGCACTAGCACCATAGATTTATCCATTTTGCAGTTTCGAAAGTAAACGTAAATAAAATACACTCTTCTCATTGAAATTTGTACCAAATTTTTGTTTCAATATATTGTTAGCACTTTGCCATTATTTGTGGAATACAACATGATTCAAAAGTCGTCCATGGGACTGCTCACAGGATTGAATCTTTTTGATCTGTATGCACATAGCGGACAATAGCTCGACCATAACTTGACGGATGTTCACTTCCAAAGCCCCAAGAGTTTGAGAATTGTTCACAAAAACTCGATCCTTTGCATAATCTCATAAAAGTAGTCAAGCGTTAAGAAACTACAGCATCTTAGCGGCCAATTCACGTCACCAAAATAGAAAATTTACGTCCGGGAAATTTTTGGTACAACAGTGTCAGAACGAATCGCGTTCTGTGTCGCGTGCCACCATCTTGTTGAAATCACATGTTTTTAACATCCATATTGAAATCACATGTTTTCAACCTCTATATCTTAAATATCATGGCAAGAAAACCGGGGAAATCATGTGGTTGTAGGGATCAGAATTCACAGTTTGTGTCACACCTTTTTGTTATTTTTAACGAAGTAGGGGCCTCCAGACCAAATATGACTTTTTAGGAATGTGACGGTTTTTCGACACTTACTTCTGGATTTTCAGTGCTCCAGATGCGACAATTGTGATTGTTTACATATCCACCAAGCGAAAAATAAGCCTCACCGCTCAACAAAAATCGATGCGAAAAATCGTCATCTAAATGGTGTTGTACAAGCACCCAATCACCGTATTGCCTGCGGATTGCATAATCGGACGGTTTCAGTCCTTGGGAAAGCTGAATTTTGTAAGGATAGAGTTGCAAATACGTATGCAGTATACGTTATAATTTATCAGAAGATAGACCCACTAACAGCATCAATACTTTCCGTCGAGCAAGCGTTTCGATGGTATGTGGGTTTTAAAAGATATGTTATAGATACGATTTCTTCAAATTTGTTCACTGTTTCATCTATAGTGATGATATAGATGTTCGCCTACGTCGACGTAAATTTTTACTATTTTAGCACGGTCAACGGTTGCTAAGCGATTCATATTGAAAATTTTCAGACATTACGATAAGCACTTGATTCCCCGAACAGCAGGTCTGTTCTACATATGTTTCTGAAACAGGGTTGCCAAATCCGCACACCTAAATGAATAATCTTATGTAATCAATTCCACTCGAATTCAAGTAAAAAAATTATTTCCACCTGAGGCCAAATCTATGATCATCATCGGAAGGCGATACATTATTGTTTACAAAATATATAATTAAACATGGGCGTGTCGGTTGAATTAGCGGAAGCAAGGCGTTTCACTTAGCCTTAAAAATATTTGTGCAGGATTTTTAGCAAATATTTGTTATACGCTATACGGTACAGTTTAATGTCCGTTTAATTTTAAATAATTTCATTTGAATTCATCAAATCAGCAAGCTTTTTGATGATCTTTTGTGGGTTTCATGGATTTA
Source organism: Glossina brevipalpis (assembly GCA_000671755.1). Lineage (NCBI taxonomy): Eukaryota > Metazoa > Arthropoda > Insecta > Diptera > Glossinidae > Glossina > Glossina brevipalpis. The sequence goes on from KK351113.1 coordinate 547,828, forward strand.
TAATTGCTAAAAATTCTAAATTATAGTCATTTGTTTATTATGGATGAGGTTCCTGGCAAATCGTTCTCATTTTTCTTAACTGAAAGTATATTCGGCTAATTTTAGTTGTCTATCACAATTTTTGCAACCGCCTCCCTAACAGACAAAAATTTATCGAACGGACGGATAGTTTTGATCCGACTCAGAATTTAAATACGTTGATTTTATGAGTAGTCGCCCAGAGACGTCCCTTATATACGCATATGATGATGGTCAAGAAGAAAAAAGCGTAGACGTTGGCTTCGCCGTAACCTGGAAGGATTGTATCCGATCAGTCTTACGTCTCTATTGATAAAGCACTCATTACAGCTGCGGCCACAAACCAACTGTAATTAAAGTATATTCTACCGCATTAGGATTTGAATTTGGATAGACCGAATTGATAGTCCCCGACGTTTATTTTTGGTTCGTCGTTTCGAAAGCGGAAACAGCAGCCATTGTTCCCACTATTATTGTGAAAAAAATCATAGGGAACATAGTAATTTCAAGTTCACATATCAAAAATGCCTTCAAATTTCAGAAAGAGCTACTTTCAAGTTATAAACCAAAAACATAAGAACATCCATTTAAATATTACCAGCAAAACCGTGTACATACTCCCAGGACTTAGAGAAACAATCAATAGTGAACGATATAAACAACACTTCTTAGAATTGGAATGTAAAAAAAAGAAATAAGAAGACACAATTAAGCGATTTTCGAACTCAATACTCGACGCATCGTTTTGTCGATGAATAACCCAAAAGCAAAGTTGTAGTCTCTTAAGTGAGGGTTTCCTTAGTAATTCACTTCTAGTAATCTTAAACAGCTAGCGATTAGCATTTATTTTGAATAATGGCAAACAATCTGGCTTGAATTTCTTCTCTCACTTCTCATGGACTGCCTAAAAGCATGAATGATTTCCTCATTACCCCGAGTACATAAAGATAAATGATAGAACCATTAAGTAGCGACTATGAATAGACTCTTATTTGGTCATAACATCTACTTTTCTATTGTCATGAACTAAATATTATTTTTAATTAATTACGATATCCAGTCCGTGTATATGAAGCGTCACAAACATGCAATGCTTACTTTCTAGCCCTTGCAAAAAAAGGAAAAAAGAAAAAGAAAGAAATGGAATTCCAATTCAATCAACATAAAAATGGACAAACAACAACAATTCTCTTGTTAGCTCCTTGCGCTTTTGCAATGAATTAATGTGTACGCGAACATAAACTCAGGTGTGTCAGGGATTGTTTTTTTGTCTTGTTTTTCTTTTATAGAGAATATGTGTGTTTCTTACTTATAACAGCTAAAAATCATCAGACAAAGGTAAAGATTTCGACTTTGTATGTATAATTGAAAGAATAATTGAAAGAAAAAGTTACAAACTTGTCGAAGACCTTCTCTTTTCATCGCTTCCTGCTACCCTTTGTAAAAGCTTTATAGCAACAATTATAAACAATTTTCAAGACTCTTGTCTCGCTTTCGCATGACTGTTTTTTTTTTCTACCGTGGAATAAAAGATGTTGCTAGGATTTCATTGTTGTTGTTGCTGTTGTTGTTGCTGTTTTTATGATTATGCTGTTAAACCATCATGAGAGCGGTTACATGATTGTGTATTGTAATAGCCTTTTTTATGTATAGATGTGCGTATGCACTTAAGTACAGGGTACACGTGTCAAACATGTTACTTTTATTGTCAACAGCAACCATCTCAAGGGATGTGGAAAAAATAAAACGAAATAATAATAATAATGATGATGATAATAACGACGTAAAAAACTTTACCATAAAAAATAACAGAAAGCCTGTTAAGAACATTTGCACTTAGTAAATATGCATAATTTGTGAATCAAGCGAGAGAAATGTGTATTTCTATTCTTCTCTCTACCTCTCAGTATCTCTCTCTCCCTCGCTCTCTCTCTCGTCCTTCCTGTGTCCCTTTTCATTTAAAAAGAATTTATTTAGATCCTTAGGAACTTAAGCTCAATGTAATTATTACTATAAACACAAGTAAGAAAACTATATTCGGCTGTATCGAATCTTTTATACTCTACTCTACTCTATAATACCCTATAATGAGGGAGATAATGTGGAAATTTTTATTGTGTAGTTTATGAGGAATGAGCGGCACACAGAAAGCGGAGATGTTTTCAGCTTATATTCTACTGTAGGCGTTTCTTGTAACTGATTTGGATCATTTTCTACGGAGAAAATGGTTAATGCAGACCAGCAAACAGAGAGATGAACAAATGTACGGGCTGACTAGATAAATTCTGAATGTTGTACTCAGCAAAAATAGGTATAATTATTGGGGTCTCTGAAATCATTTTCTGGATGCTGAAAATTTGACAAAATTCATATATACCCATGCTTCGGAGGTGGGTATAAAGAGATCACCAATCGTAAGCGTTTAAAATTGTTGTTTGTAGTTTCAAGTTGGAGGCAAATAGAATTAATTTTCAATCTGGATGGTTGCAAAGTTCCCTTAGAAAAATAGTTAATATGTGTAAATTGAACAAATTAGATAAGAAAAGCAAATATCAGAAATTCGAGGAAGTCGATCTTGCCACAACGACTATACACGATAAGTTTACATATTGAGGGGTTTCATTTTGTTTGCAACACCCAGAAGGAAGTTTCAGAGATTCCCTAAAGCGTATATATCTCTATCAGCATTAAATTTGAAATCGATTTAAAAATGTCCATGTGTCCGTAATGTGTGTAATAAATGTTGACCTGATCGCAACAGTGACGATATCGGCTTTAAATTTAGTAAAACTATCAGAAGTTCGTGCCAAAAGGTTGGTATTGAATATAAATCAAATCGATCAAAGACCACGCCCATATTACAACGTAAACTGAGAACACCTCTGTTTTTAGGAGAGAAAAAGTTGAGTTTTTTACTCATAAAACCATAGCAGATAGGTCTATAAAAATGTCCAAATTTATTGGGCTTGCTATCGTCTAGCATCGATACAAACACGTAAAATTTCGACCGCTCACACCCGATAAAAAAGAATATTACAATATAATTTCTTTGTGAAAATATTTCTAACAAACATAATAATAAGGCTTCTGAGATGCCATAACGGGTATATATTCTTAATCAGTATCAAATTCGGAATCTGCCTAGGCCTGCCCGTCCATACGTCTGTCTATCTGCCTGTCTACTTATCTATGTAATGCAAAGTAAGTATTTGCCCGTTCGCAAAATTTAAGATATCTTGATCAAATTTTGGCAAAAAACGTTGAAAGGAAAAAATGACCAAATCAGTCACAGACCACGTCTACAATACAAAATAAACTGAGAACACCTCTATTTTCTGAGTGTTTTACTCAATAGCCATCGGCTAGACGATAAAAATTTTCACGATATTTCATAAAAATAGAAAAAAACTGCCACGCCATTCTATTAAAATTTAGTCTTTTTAAACCTGCTTTTAAAATAAAAGTGGTGGGTATAAAAGATTCGGTGCAGCCGAATAATTTTTTTCCTTACTTTTGATACCATATTATTAATGAGAAATCTTAGAAAAAAGTGGAATACCTTTTAAACTCATCCCAACTAATTATAGTTTAGAAATAATTCACCAAATATTTTAATAAAATATTGTTTAAAAAAATTGTGTTAAAAAATGTTGTCGAATATAAAGGAAAAAAATTCATAAGTTATCAGAAAAGGAGAATTTGCTCAATGAACATGCTTAGACAATATAACCAATTTTGTCGATTTATGAAATTTAATTGAAACAAAATTGTTGACGAATTAATTGCTAAGTAACCGGTTTAAGACTTTATTATAACAATAATTTATATATTTATTTATTAATGTAATTTTTTTTTGTAATTTACTAATGTAATGTAATCTTGAAACCATATATTCAAGGGCCTATTATGTGGTGAGATAACAATTTCTACTCACTAAATTCGAAGAAATTTAAAAGTAATAATATAAAGTTGTTAGATGAAGATGTAAAATTAAAACAAATACGGAAATAATGTTTGGCTGCGAACAAAACTTTTACAAACCGCCATCTTTGACTTAGAAAAACCCTGAAAGAAAACTAAATCTCTATACCCTATAGTATTAGTCGGAGAGGGAGAGCTTCTTCCATTTTCATACCCACAGTGTTTGCAACGCAGAGAAAATATGTTCTAAAAACCCTTAAGGTATATATTCCTGATAAGTAATCCATTCTTTAATAAAATCGATTTAAGCATGTCTGTCCGTACGTACGTCTGTCCATCTGCGCCATATCTACGGTAAATGTTCTGCTGAATGTAAAAATGAAGATAACGGCTTCAAATTTGGCAGAAACGTTGGAGGTTTCTGCACGAAACTTGGTATTGGAATTAGATCAAATCGGTTGAAAGACGTGCCATGGTTATCAAGGATATAAATGCTTTATGAGATCACTGAACCTTCTTTGAGGATGTTACAATCAAAATGAGAGAATAAATATATCCCCATGCTTCGGTGATAAACGAAAAAAAACCATAATGAGTCGATGCAATTGTATATATGTGTGTGCACAGAAAAAAGCAGGGAATAAAAATAACAAGCAATATCAAAAATTTCCTTCTTCTCTTCATGATGGCAGTAAAATTGTAAAGCTTTAATTAAGAAGCTTAAGTCGGGTCTTTGCTTTGTATTTTATGTACATTCAATGAATGAAGTTTTATTTGATTTCGCAGACAAGTATTGTACATAAATCATTGCGAGCTATTAAAGTATTCATTCCATGGCAAATACGAATTTTTTCCTTGTTTTTAATTATAGTTAGAATAAATCCAAATAAACAATTATAAATAGTGATGTCGCCGTAGAAGATGTTCTGGAATAATCCCATAAGCATGTTTCTACACGAAAAGATAAGAATAATGCATGGATGACCAAGTTTTTGAATATTTGTGCCTGTTTAGAGGTGCTTCTAACTAGAGCCTCTGTGCTAGACGCCTGTTTTTTTTCCTTTTTATATGCACCACTGCAGGACGGACGTATATTAATTGTGTTAGAAAGAAGCTTCAGCGGTCCTTTAAAACATATATAAATATCGAAAGGTATGTTATGTCTCCGCAATATTTTGCCAACAGATTGTGTTGATGCCTATATATCTGGCAACACCCACCTGATTGCCCCAAGCAAACATGTGCCTAAAAGGTGATATTTCAACTTACATTTTTTGTGAAATCAGTTTTTTAATTCTTCGTTCGTATAAAACTTTGAAAATGGGTGAAATATCTGAAGAAATACGCTACTTGATGCTTTTTAATTGTGAAATGTACCGTGAAAATGCTTTGAGTGAACGAAGGACTTAGGAGTAGTTTGTTTGATTCCGTTCCACAAATTTCGTTATCAACGATGCACTTCGCTCTGGTCGGCCAATCACTGCAAAATTCCATGAAATTTTGCAAACTGGAGAAGTTGTCAAGAAGTAGCGGAGGCTCTAAACCTCAACCATGTGACTGTTTGGAATCATTTGAGCAGGCTACAAAAAGATGCCGCGGAGACATAACATCAAATTTTTAATCGGATTAAGCATGTCCGTCTATCGGTCCATATAATGTCTGCGGTATTCCGAGTATTTTCGTTCTTCAGAAGAAGGTAGTGGGTATATAGTCGAACTTTCTTTTTTATTCTTATTTGTTTTTTTTTCTATTCCTGTTTTCTTTTCTCCTTTATTTTTGTATATATATCTACGTATATATAAGGATTTTATCTCTAAATTTTTTTTTCATTTTTTGTTTTATGAACTTTATAACAATAAAATTAAAATTTGCGTAGTTCAAAATTAATCTTAAGCGTGTTCTATTATTCACTTTAGTTGTTATGTTATTCTAAGAGAATTTCATGAGTAAATAAATCAATTTAAGGATTGATTTGAACCTTTACCCGAATTATTTTCTCTTATTCTTCTGTTTCAATTAAGAATTTATAACATTAAAAATTGATTCGTTTCTTGGTGCTTTTATGCTGGCTTTAAAAATGGCACTTCTTTGGAAAAAACAAAAAAAAAAAAGCCGAGAATCTAGTCTCTTTTTGAAGTCTTCGAAAGACCTAAAACACTTAATGAATTATTGTGTATCAATTAAAATAAATAGCAGCAGTTCATGGAGTGGTGGTCGGTTGTGTTTTTCTTTATTCTGATTTAAGGAAAAAGTTGTTTATTTATTTTTTGTGATGTTAAAGACGAATGGCAAAAAAATTCCTTTTAATTCCATTTTTTATGACCCATTACACACAATGTTTCCTTTGACAATCAAATCTATGTTTACAATGTCATAAACACAATTAAGTGAAAAAACATTTTTAACAAACTTTAATTTGTATGTAGGTATGAATGCGTGATACATGGAGATCAAGCCAACACGAATTACCTTTCAATCGATGGAATAGCCTTTTTAATGGGATTTTGATAACATATCTTTTTATGGAAATTTTAATATTTTGCACATATTCTGAACGTTTTATCTCCAACTCGGCCATAATTATTAATTGAACCTTTCGCTATTGACAATTCTAATATAAAGCGAAAATAAATATCTGATTTTACGGTCGATATTAAAGACAGTGGCATAATTTCTCGCTTATGATTATTGTAACGAAAATCATTTTTATTATGGGCAATTAAAAGAATTTAATGTGCCTTGATCAGCATTGCAGGCAAAGGAAAGCATCTTCTGACGTAAATACTTTCGAGTTGTATATTCTTCGCCCTTAAATTAGCTAAATGTTTGCAAAACTTTGCTATTTTTTAATAGAGATTGCTATGATGTTTTACACAAAATTACCTACAATTCCTTAAGCCTTCAAACTTTTTCGTATACTTTAGCAACTATCTTGTGGTTCTAAGAATAAGAAAGAAAATAAACAAACTTTTATCTATTAATCTAAACGGGACATTGTCTTCACAGTTTTCCCTTTATTGTGCCTTTAAATAAATAATAAAAATAAGGTTCTACGCCAATGCCGTTGATTGGCTATAAACAATTTTGAAAATCAAAAATAAAGAATTTCTAACGATGTTTCCATCAATTGCTACTGAAAGCTTAAATTGTATAGATTGCTATGTTTCTGACGTGAGTTGAATGAAATATAGAAAATATTGAAAAATTATATGCTATATTATATATAATACTATATATTATGTCATATATTATATTATATATTATATCATATATTATATTTTATATTGTATTATATATTATATGATTATATTATATGTTATATTATGTTATATTATATATTATATCATATATTATATCATATATTATATTATATATTACTTTATAGGATAAGAATTCATCTACTTTTTGTGGATACTCCATTCCAATCCCAATCTAGGGCATAACTATCTATGAAGAAGTCGAAGAAGGGTTCGACATGTGATTAATTGTCAAAAACATAGGGTCGTTCTGTAATAGGATCCATATATAAATTGTTTGTGTTGTTTAAAAAACCTATTATCATTACTTTTATTATTATTATATAATTTATTTAAATTAAACAAATAAATTGTTGGACTAAAGTAGGACGAACATTAGCAATTAGAATCTTTTTTTTTACCCTTCTCTTGGAGCATCATTTTCTAGTATATAAACGCTATTAAACAAAATTAATGAAAATAAATAATTTTGCTTTTTTAAAACTATGTGTTGTTGTCAGTGGTTAAAATCTGCTTAAATTCTTAAAAACACTAAACTTTGATTTTTGATGTTTAATTTAAGGACCGTACATCCCAAAGAGTTCTCATTGTAAAGGAATGTGGACAAAAATTTAAAAGGATCCTTTCCTTTTTGTAAAGTATGCGGTGTATGAATAATTAAATATCTAATTATAAAGCACACATACATACACATACAATCATAGCATAGCAAGACAACCTGCCTTAGCACATGTACTTACGTTATGTTAGGCTTTTTCTACATATGAATATAAACTTAAATATTATGAAAGTCTCTTTAGAAAATGAAGCTGAAAGAGAATGGCTGACAGAGGCACAGCTACATGATTGTTATCATTTAATTAAACTAAATAATTAATAAGGCCACGACTTTGCTTGCTTAACATCTGCAGATTGTTGAAAATTTTTGTTTAACGAAAATTAATATTCACGACCTGCTTACTAGAGGAGAGGATCGTATGTACGTTTTTCTTTGGAGAAAGTTTACAAAAGTTTTCCTTACACATGAATAACGTTTGCGTATTTTTTCTTAATTTTTTTTCTTTTCTTTTTTTTCATCTTAATATCAAGACTTACCGCACAAGAAACGAAACGAAGTGAAAATTCAAATCATTTAATACAAAGTAATTAAATATGAATTTTTATGATAAAATCAAATTTATTCTTAAGTATTTTTTTAATTTTTTTTTTTTAATACGGACTTTAATAAAATGAAATGTAAGAAGCTAAATCACTTTGAATTCAATAATTTCTTTTTTTATGAAATATTTTTATCGTTAAATTATACGTGGACACAAGGGAGAAGAAAATTAATTAATTTCATCCGCACGCACTACACATGACCGTAAAATTTTCAATAAATTCTATGATTAAGTTAAGTAAGAAATGCTAACGTTGCAATTTAAGAATAAATTGAAAAGACACTCAGCATGTTAATGAAAACAAATATGAAAAATTTGATGCGAAAAATGTAACGCAATAAACGATGTTTAGACCGCAACTGATTTTGAAAATTCACAGAACTAAACTTGAAAACATCAGGAATGCGACAAATGTTTGACAACAGTCTCAACGGAGACAATCTGTCTGCATGCGGTGGCGACCTAAAAGAGGAATTGAAGACAAAACATCACATAAATCCACCCACGAGTTAGTTTCACTAGACTTTCTTATCATTGGAATGGTTGTTAGTGAGTAGTGGAATTTTCAATTCATTCATTTTCATTTCAATGAATTCGAATCAAAACAAATACAAATGTTGGGTTTGAACTAACGAGATAAAGTTCTTTTGCCTCTCATTTGTTGGAAAAGCACAGGCGCATTAGATACAAATTACTCTGTGAATAGTTTACACAAAAGTATTTCTCTTTAAAAATTGTAAAAGATTTTTTTAAAAGGACAATTGGAGCAGTTTGCTTGCGTATAGTGATTTTGAAAAGAAAACCGTTATATGGAGAATATATTCATCAAGTAACAAGAAACAAATAAATTAAATGCAGTTTTAAGACTGTAGACACAATGAAGCTGCTCTTATGCACCCATGCCTGAGGGACAAAAAATTCAAGCGGAATGCGCGGCATTATTGTGTTTATTTATATTGCTTTCCATATGTTGGAATTTGTGGAAATATAAGCACGACTTCATTATGTTTACAGGCTATATGCCTAAAGTCAACACAAAGTCGGAAGTCGTCGACTGTCCTTATGAAAGTTTCAATGGAAGTTTTTTTAAAACTTATTTACGAGAACTAAAACCGCCTACAACCAAGTGGAAAACTGCTCACTAATCGAATCATGTAAAACACATACAAAGTAAAGATCATACAAGTACAAGTACCGCTTCGAATTTTTTTATGTTTCAAAAGCACTGCAACCCGCCTAAGGCTTGCTTAGGTAAAAAATAAGGTCGTTTTGCAATCCTATGCAAAGGCGAGGGAAAGCCTACGTTGCGCTAGAAATGTAGTGAATTTTGAGAAGAATAGTTGTGAGTACCATAACACACCTATTGAGTTCTTTTGAAACCCTATTTAAGTAAAAAGTAAACCCTACGCTGTGATAGAGCTGTAGTGAATTTCATCCACAATAATTGAGAGTCATGTAAGACTCGCTTAAGTTCACAATTGGCTCGTTTTGAAACCCTATTCAAGTAAGAGGGAAAGTTTACGTTGTGATAGATCTGTAGTGAATTTGTCCCATAATAGTTGCGAGTCGGGTAAAACTCACTTATGCTCACAATTAACTCATTTTGAGCTCCTGTTCAAGGGAGGGGGAAAGCCTTCGCTTTATATACTTTGCAGGCAATTGAATGTAGAAAGTGTTATTAAAATTTTCAAACACGAACGTATGCACTCCATCAGTTAAGAAATGATTTTTGATCGAAAGAACCGAAGAATACATTGGAGAGTACAATTGAAATGTGTATAAAACAAAGAAGATCTCCCGCTTAAGTACAAACAGAAAGCTTATTTAAGCGAAACTGCCCCTTTTGAATTAGAGTTTAGAGTAGATTATGAAACTTGCTCACTTTCATAGTTTACCCCTGCAAAAAAAGTGTTGTAGAACTACGCTGAGAGAGAGAGAGAGAGAGAGAGAGAGAGAGAGAGAGAGAGACAGACAGTCATGGGTGTAGAAAGTTTCATCACTTGCCTCGAAAAACCAACATTCTTATCAGTTAAGGAGATCCCTTGCAGACCATGAGATGATAGTTCATAAAACAGTTTCGAAAGAGTCTTGAATAAAAGAAAGAAGTCAACAGCAATATATCGAAAAAAGTACTTCCGAATGCGACTTTGAGGAAATTACTATATGATCTTATAGCTTAGGGACCTAATAAATTTAACTTTAAATTTGCTCCTAGAATAATAATTAAGGATTGGAGTCTTTTGCTAAAAACTCAATTCTTTTGATCAACTTCTCGCGTCATCGAATAGTATAGTTCTTCTGCAAAAGTCAACTGCAAGACGCAAATGCTGTATCTTAATTCGATGGTAAAAAAAGTGCCGAGGCGAATGAATTCGTTTGCCATATGCCATAAGCGTTGCCTTATTCCGTCTCCGATTCTTCTTGCCGATCAGAGTAATTGTATCATTTGTTCAATGATTTGATCAAGTGAAAGTTTCGAACTTGCGTTCTTGCCATCCAAACTTTTGAAATAACCTTAGCTTCCTACTAAATACTTTTATGCTTTAAATCTTTCCCCCGAATGGGATCGAATAGTTCACTGTAATCGTAACCATTTCCCTTTAAAGAAAAAAAATCATCTAAAATTAACGATTTTCTGTATTTTCTATATATCAATCTGGAGGATTGTAATAATGACATATGTATAGAAACACACGCACGCATATGAAAGGTTATACACACTTTCCAATTCTTGGATAAAAGTCTCCCTTGACACTTTAAATAAATTTTATCGTACGTTCACCACTACCTATTAAGCTAGATTCAGTTTGTTTAGGTGACGCATCCACTTTGTCGTATGTAAAATCACTTCTAAAATGGCTGGCATCATAATCTATTTTGGCTTTAAATGGTTTTACATAGTTATCACGGATTTCTGTAGTCATCCCGGTGTGAGGTACCACCTTGACTTGACTGGCAAATTCAAAACGTCGTTTAACACATTCGTCTGCAGCAAATTTATCACATTGTTGAATATCTTTGTCGCGAAATACTTTTTTTTTACGAAATTCGATATCATTCCAATTCCAAAATGTTATATTATCATGGGCAGCGATACCATGCATGATATCGTTCGGAGAACGATAATGATAATCTAAACGTTGGGTAGTAGCCTGAGGATCCAAATATTTACAATAGCCGGGTTTATTACGATCCACAGTAACTGTAGTTGAACCGACTGCAACTGGTAATAATGGATAGACTGGTGGTGATTTTGGATGCTCCGGATTCCATTGGAAATCTGAACGAGTTACACTTGAAGGCGGCAACATAGGACGTTTAAGAAATTTTACTTTCAATTCATAGAATGGTTTCATATTTTCCATTTTTTTCGGTAAGGTAGGATTACGCTTCTCTTCGGGATCACCAAATTGCCATACATAATTAGCTTTATAATCACTTGTGCGATGTTGCACTAAAATCTCATCTTCGGCAAACTGATGAGATTCATTAGTTTTGGCATGAATTTTATTACCGTACATAATGTCATTCACGTATCGATTACCCCGATAGGTAGAGGTGCGCATATCTTGTTGGTTAGCTATTGGTTGTTTGTAATCGATGGACGCGAACTCATCCAGCTTGCTGGTGTCGCGATTAGTGGTGTATGGCATTTTGATGCGAAATTTGAATACAGTTTTTCTTTCTAAGGACTTTGTTTAAATGCCCGTCAGCAGAAGAACTAGTAATTAGCTTAAAAAATATATTTTATAGATCAACTTATAAAGTATTGTAATGTATTGTGACACTGTCAAGAGAATCGAACATATTTTCAAAAGCTCGCTTTGAATATAATGGTTACCATAAGAATATTCAAAATTCTTTTTCTTTATTAGGAGTATAGATACGCGTTTTAATATTCCATAATAACGATTCGTAATTATGTAGATCTTGTTTCGTTTCTTGTCTAGCGTGAATGTGAAGCAAGCGTTCGCAGGTTAGGTTTTAGAAAAGCATAACGATTAAAAGATTCAAAGATAAAAAGATTAAACTAAGGGTTTTTACAGACATATTTATTTTTTTATGGATATATTTTCTATGCGATTCCCCTAAAAAGGCAAAAGATGAGAAGAGAAGTTCTATTCATCTCGTACGGGGTATGCTAACATGCATTACTAGCTTTATACCTTATTTGAGATTGATCTAAGATCCAATCACTCGCAATCGCATATGATACTGTATATATTTCGAAGATCAAAATCATTTCTCATTTTCATCTCACTTCTGAGATTTAAGATGTGATTTTAAGGCTTACGCTTAGCGACATGTAAGCGATCTTATCGTCTGATCTTATATAAAGACGAGAGACAATTGATATTGAATGAGATATCAACCGGTTGTCAACGTTGACCATTCGAAAATAGGGATCGAAGCGATATAGTGTAGTCCGTTTTCTTATTCTGCTCTTTGTCGACGACCAGGACAGATATGTTACGAAAGACAGTGACGACATTGCTTTACTCACAAAAGTAATCGTCCGGACAGTGAAGTGGAATAACTCGCACCAAAATATTTGTTTAAACATAAGTTGCGGATAATCTTAATAGAGTAGTATATACCAAGAAATTTTCATTAATTTAGGGAAACCTGTTGGGCCGAAATTTTTGAATAGGAGCCAGACATGTTGTGGTGTTTGAAACTCACCCAATCTGTTTGCATTATTAGGAAAAGATAGGTAACGATTATGAAAAATCCGAATAGAATGAAAGTGAAAAAGACTATCGCTACAGTTCTCTTATTTAGTACATTTAGTACTTTTGCGTAGTATAGCAGCGGAACATGAGAAGCACAAATTTTCTTGCAGAAGCGTCCACTTATTGTTTATTAACTTCAAGCTTCTGCTTCTTAGGTTGCAATAAATATCGTATATATATATTGTATATATTTCATATATGAATTGTATATATTTTAGGTGACTTCTTGTACGAACTACCGGGAAGTCAATTGCATAAACTAGTAAAGGCAAATAGTAAGCGTCTTGAGCCAAGTCTTTTGAAACCTACCACAAATTGCCGATGTCTAATATTTGCTTGCAAGTGGTGATTAAAATCTATACCCTTGATGTATAAATTACGTATCGTACTATATATATCGTATATAATTCAAAATATATTTTCAACGATTTGGCAGCACTGTTAAGAAACGATATTGGCATTATTCCTCTTATTTATCATATTTTTGGATTTTTTCCTTAACTATAAAAGCAAATACTTTAAGTACATAAAGGCGGAGAATTGTTCTACTGAAGATTTCTCAACAAAATAAATAACAATGAAAAAATAATTATAGCATCTTATATAGAAATTTTATATAAATTTTTGCTGTGGGTGAACTTTTAAGACGAATAAAGAACTTAAGCTGAAGCGTATGATAAAAAAAGATATGAGAGAAGTTATGGATAGTTCTAGGCAAAGCGAAATTTTAAGATTCTCACTATAGATGGTCAGATGGACGTAGACTTGGATAATATTTTTGAATACATAACTGCTTAAATGCATTTCTTGCTGCCTTGCAAACGTTATACAATACTTTGGTGAGCATAAGAAACCTCCAACATATTATAGGAAACTTAAGTTACTTATATAACGTTATGTTATATAACGATAAAAAGCATCTTCACCTCATTTATTTTGAATTGCATTGCATTATAAAGACCTTCAAAGAGCAACCAATACACAGATAGATACAGAATTGTTAGGTAAACAACAAAAAGAAAGATTTCAGAGAATTTTGCCAAGAGAATTAAGTCATTAAATTCTATAAAGAACTGAAACACTTATATCGCTGCTTTTGTTGGTATTATACTTAATAAATTTTGCAAAAAGATCTTAATCCTCTTTAGGGTTTAAAAGTAACAGATAGTTTTAATTCCTCAAAACAAACGCATACCAATGTGTTCGGGTAACTTTGTATGTGGTTTTGCGACTATTTAATATACAATCATGAATTAAACTGGAACCATAGCTAGGATGCTTAGAAAGAAAAACAAAAAAAATAAAAAATAAAACAAAAAAAGGAAAAAGGAAAATTTCTCTCAGCAACAGTATGTGCAGCTTGTATCTACGCAAATAAATAAATGCACATGCAAAGGCTCCACGATCCCTTTTTCTTTAAAGTCAAACACATATTCGGAATACGTTTACATATGCAAGAGCAATAATTTTATGGTTTTTAGTTCAAAGCGTTTTGTTATTCAACTAACACACAACTTTGTGTTGTTTATTGTTTTTGGCAGCATTGTTTGCTCTCAGAAATAACAAAAAGCAAACGAAGAAAAACTTTTATAATCCTTTTGTTAAAAAGGAAACCTATAAATTGCAGTAATTTTCGCCTGAAGGCAAAGAGTTGATATTATTTAGGGAAAAAGTTATAAATGTTCGTTATATGCATTACACTTTACCGAAATATGATTGGATGATGGTATGTGTAGGTTACACTACTGTTTTAATAATTGAACAAATACCTGGATTCGAATAAAAAGTTTAAGGATACATAAGATGTCAGAAAATAATAGCTTGTGGATATCTCAGATTTCCACTTCCTGTTTATTTTTTTTGTTTTTCTGCTTTTTGAAAAGATAACAATATAAAGAATGGTTATCAAAACATGGTCATAACTGCCATACAAATGGCGCCATCGTTTTGGCTTTTGGTTGCTTTCAAAAAATGAATTTTTATTGTAAAATATTTTTGTTATTGTAACTAATATAACTAAATTTATAGCAATCGTTTTGTAGCTTTATTCTATACAAAGTACAGCAATCATTTTTGAAATCTCAATAGTCCGTTTAACTTTTTTTTTAAAACTGCATACTCTTTGAGATGCGGCAGTCTATAATTAGAGCTCAGAAATTAAGTAAGTGATGATGAAACAAAAAAGGCAAAGCATTAGTTCTTTGCAGCTTTTAAAAAAAAAAAAAATTAATCTGTGGCAGGATCTAGAAAGTATGGCTCACAAACAGGCTTAATTTGTGCCCATTTCGATAGCGCAGTAGCGCCACGATCCATAAGAATGTAATATTAAAAATACGATTTATCAATAGCCTCTGACACATAATACCTTGGTCCGTATGGACTGAACAAATAATAAAAATTGTAATACTTTTCTAAGAAAAACCGTTTTTTTGGTCAAAAAGGTCTAAGGTAGTTTGGTCGTGTTATTCTAATATCTCTAAGGGGGAATCACTTTACATAGTTGCTTCCGCTATTAACACCAGAACTGCCGATTGGGTCAATTGGATTTCGATCTGAAGAAATAATGAAAAGAAACGCGTCTCTAAAGTCAAATGTTTTCATTGTTTAATCCAAAAGGTTGTATTTCGAATGCTTCCAGATCAAGTCATTCTAACACTTCTAATGGGGAACTACTTTGAATAGTTGCTTCCAATATTAACACCAGAACAATCGAATAGATTGGACTTTGACCTGAACAAATGAAAAAAATAAACTCATCTCCAAAAAAAAATTTTCTTTTGATCGAAATTATTATACTTTCAGTTCTTCCTGATCACTTAATTCTAACATCTCTAAGGGGGAATCGCTGTAAACTGTTGCTTTCGCTATTAACACAAGAACTACCGAATGGCTTATTTGGACATTGACCTGAACAAATAATAAAAATAAATGCATCTCTAAAAAGAAAACATGTTTTTTTTCTTCGGAATTATATAATTATATTCGGAATACTTCTGAATTTTTCTGATCATCTTATTCTAATATTTCTAACTGCTTTAAATAATTACTTTCGCTATTAACACCAGAAGTACCGAATGGCTCTATCGGACTTATTTTCATTTTCAGTGTTCAAATAAAGTGGTTGTAAAGCATGTAATGTTTGAAAATCTTTTACTGATATATGTCACAAATATGTTTATTATACAGACCTGTTTGCGTACGGACATATTTGCCTCAATTTCTTCTATAAATTTTCATTAAGTCATAGAATAGCCATTAAAATCGTGAGCAAATGTGTTAATCGGTTTATCTAAACCTAACAGTTATTTGTTGTCTCTGAAATAATACAATGTAAATCGAAATAGCTTAAAAAATTTAAAATTTCTCGTAACTGTTTTGCCACTCACTGTATATCTATCTATATGCAATTATGAGCTACGTACTCCCCATTATAATTGGCTGTGAATAGAAATCTTCTGAGAAGATTTTTGTTTCTAATTAAAGCTAATTTTTTGCTATTGGTTCCTTTGTTTTTAGAAGTAAAGCATTTAAAATAAAATGATAAATTCATTATTTTGTGCGCATTTTTTTATTACTTTTTTTTATTCCATTTTTATTTTTTGCTTATTTACCTATTTTTATTTATTTAAATTTTATTTAATTTGGATAAATTAAATTTAAATTTATTTGTTTAGATTTATCTATTCTTTATTTAATCTTTAATTCTTTTTTTTATTTATATATTTCATTTATTTAAATTTTATTTAATTTGGATAAATTAAATTTAAATTTATTTGTTTAGATTTATCTATTCTTTATTTAATCTTTAATTCTTTTTTTTATTTATATATTTCATTTATTTAAATTTTATTTAATTAAATAAGATTCTTTTAAAATACAAATATTTTTTATTTAACTTTAATTTCTTCCTTGTATTTATATATTTTATTTAATTTTAAAATTTTTTTTTAAATTTATGTATTTCACTTATTAACTTTTACTTATTTAAATAATGTTTTTTACATATTTTTTAATTTATATGTTTTACTCATTAAATTTTAATTTATTTAATTAAATAAATTTTTTTTAAATACAATTAT
This sequence comes from Glossina brevipalpis, assembly GCA_000671755.1. NCBI lineage: Eukaryota > Metazoa > Arthropoda > Insecta > Diptera > Glossinidae > Glossina > Glossina brevipalpis. The sequence continues at coordinate 564,996 of KK351113.1, forward strand.
TTTTTGTTTGATTTTTAATTTTGTTTTTAACTTGGTTTATATTTCAATTAGCTAAAAGTAATTTTGATGTTTCTAATTTATATATTTTATTTATTTAATTAAATAAAATTTTTTTAAATATATTTATTTTTTATTTAATTTTGAACTTTTTTTACTATCATATAATTTACGCATTCTCACTAACTAACTAACTAAATGATATTTTTTTAAAATATATTTATTTTTTTATTTAATTTTCAATTTTTTTGTTTAAGTTATATATACTATTTGCTTATTTTTTATTTAATTTATTAATATTTTTTATACATTTTCATTTAATTTTTAATAGTTTTTTTAAATTTATGTATTTTACTTATCAATTTTTGATTTAATTAAATAAAATTCTTTTTAAATATATTTATCTTTTATTTAATTTTTTTTAAATTTATATATTTTATTTATTAATTTTTCATTTAATTAAGTAAATTTTTTTAAAAATAGTTTCATTATTTATTTGATTTGTAATTTTTTTTAACCTGATTTATATTTCAATTAACTAAAAATAATATTGATTTTTTTTTTTAAATTTAATATATAATTGTCTTATTTTATTATATTTATTTGTTTCGTAAATTTCCTGTGATATTTTTTATTTGAAGCATTTTTAATATTTATAAATTTAAGTTTTCTATAATAATTCATTTAAAAATTATTTAGTTTATCTTTTATTTATATGTAAGAAGTATCGAATGTGTTTTAATGTATGATGTTCAAGTATTTTAGTAAATCAATCATCGAAACATGACTGAAATCATACGAAAATAAAGAAGCTGAACAGCAAACACATTAAATCTAAGCAAACGATACACATTTTGTGTGTTACTCGCAATCGAACTTATAGGGAAAAAGTTCAACTTATTCTTTTGTTTGCTTTCAAAGGTAATTTTATTGCATTTGTTGGACTTTGGTTGGCATTCTGTAAAAGAATCGCAATTGTCATCAGATGGAGTTTTTTCTTTTTTTTTTATATCATTGTTTTTGTTGTTGCTGCAATCGTTGTTATTATTGTTTTTGTTGCTGATTTTCTGTTTCTTCAATTTAAGTTAAATCAACATTTAAAACCTGCTGGAATGACTTTGACATTCTTTAACATGTTTTATAGATGTGACGGTTGCTCCGTGAATTATTTTCATTGGCTTTGATGCTGCAAATGTTTTTTTTCTTATAGCATTTTTGTTTCGTACTTTATCCTCCATTTCAAGGATGTATGCGTATATTCCATTTTTATACTAAAGTAAGTTTAGTTCATCATCTTCTTCTTAAGAGAATCTTTTAAAAGAGGGCTTAAAGAGGGCTTGAGGCTCGAGGCCGTTTGGATTTCTTTTAACATAAAGTGCTCATATATAATAATATAAAATTATAAGTAAATTATAATGGACTTTAGGCCCTTGTATAATGTTTTAGCTACAAGAGCTGAGAAAGGCGTGCTATCAAGGTCCATAGAGAGTTTAAAATTATAATTTATTGAGCACTAAATGTAAAGCCTCTAAGAAGGATTTTAAAAACTTTTACTAACTAAATATTATCACACAGCTACTCAGTCTCATTCGTCTCATGTCTAAGCAAATGTTATATATTTTTTTTCTAAGTGTAAACTGTGTTGTGTCGGTGTTGTTAGTGGCACAAAAAATATTTGATTTGAATTCAATCGGAGTGATTATAAAATAACTCAACCTGTAGATGGGACACAAATGTACGCAAGTTTTTAGGTACACATCTGAATCGGTAGACTTTTACCTTAAAGAGTAGTAGTTACCGAGCAAAAGACATGCACATCATCAGGAATCATGTTCAACAGTAACGGGTTAATAGGGCTGAGTTGTATTTAGAAAAACTTATTAAAGAGTTGCATCGCGCAAAGTTTATGTTTCCTTTGAATTTTTGCTACTATTTGTCGTGTTTGTGTGTGAATGTGTGTGTGTGTGTGTGTGTGTGTGTGTGTTTGTGAAAGAGTGTGCGTGTATATGTTAAATTGACAATCATTACAAGTCTTTAAACAAAACCATTGACATACATAGATTTACTCAGAGAAGCCTTTCGATTCACCCAATCTTCAGAAAGCGGTTAAAATTCTTTTGGACTCACGAAAAGCTCTCTTATCTGATGTACGAATTTTGATGTTAATGTCGTTGTTTCTGGTTTTGTTTTTCTTTTTTTGTTTTTCTTTTCTTGTCCATTGCCTGTTTGCTGGTTTTCCAGTCAAGCATTAAATCAATTGTTGCTGAAAGTAGAAATTTGCAATGATCGTGTGAAATGTTCAATGTTTTGTTGGCCTAAAAAAAAAAAGCAAGCGAACAAAATCGAATGCGATTGTCATCTATCAAACTTGATACCTTATGCAAATGATTATCATCGTCGTTGTTTTTCTTTTTTTTTTTCTTTTTTTTTGCTTAATGAAGCTGCATTAAGGCATTAAGTTGCCATATTACAGCTGTGCTAGCACACGAGCTCTTTCCTTTTTTTTTTTTCTTTGAATTTTGTTGCTAAATGACCGAAAAAAAAGGAAAAGCGACAGCAATAATAACAAGAACAATTTTATCAGAGCGACAAGAACAATGAAGAGAGTTAACAACTTAATTGGATTTGCATGTAATTCTTGCAGTTGTTTAAATCGTCAAAAGAAGCAAAAAGCAACAATTGTTGTTAGCTCTTGTTGTTTAATGCTGGCACTCAATCAGCGATAAGCATACATAAAGAAGGACATGAAATTCTATGTATATATACATATATATAGATATAAATATATACGCATATAGAGAATACTCCTTTTATTTAAGTATTTAAATAAAAAAAAAAAAAAGACTGATTTTATTCAACGCAACCTCGCACATCTTCTGTAGATTAACTTATCAATAGCGCAGTAATAATATTCCTAAGTGAGAGGGAGTGAGCATTATTTAAAAAGTAATGTAACTCGAATCATTGATATTTACTATCAAACTGAACGATTTTGCGTACATAAGAAATCAAGCCGTGATTTTACAGGAGAGCTGCTCTTAATCGGCATTCGGTCATTTTTGATGAAAAATAATTGTAATCAATTTTTTTTTTTTTTTTTTTTTTTTTTTTGAAAAGTACTCTTTCAGACGAATCTTCTTCTTTTTTTTTTTTTTTGCTTAAAACTCTCATTGTTTTTTTTAAGCCTTTGATGTTTACCAAGCGCCTAGCAACTCGAAAATATATTATAAAGTTATTTTAGTATACCAGTACGCTCCACCGTGGGAAGCAATAACGAGTAAATATAATACAGGTAACTTTAATTGGAAAAGTCGCGGAATTACATTCATCATGAAACTTTGCATTTATCGCGAGAGATTAGACGAAAACCCTACAAAGTAGAAGTACGAACTGAATGTTATACTTATAAGGAGTACAGGGTAGTCGTGTTTGAAAGAAGCTGACTTAGAATAATTTTCCTTTCAAAATTAAAATTATTTTGGATTTTTGCTTACCCTACTGTGGACAAAATTTAACGAGCCTGTATCTCGTATATATGATTGTTGTGAACAAGTGAAATAAATTTCGAGACTTTGGGTTAGTGAGAACTGTGTTTTTTTTTTTTGCTTCAACAATCTTGTTGTCACCGCATAGGTGGGTAAGTCAGAGAGATTATGCCATGTGATGCTACTCATAATGTCCGTACAAAATTGGAGGCGTATAATGAACTTTTTTTTTTGGAATCACAACTGGTTGGGCGAATTCGTTTTCAATTTTGAACTTGAATTGAAATCTCTAGTACAAATCATTCTGATTATTGCATCCAGAGCAAATTATGCAGTGATTTTGTATTTATACCGAACGGATGGATGGATAAGCGGGAATGAAGTACCCCATGATAATGTAGTCAAAATGCCGGTATTAAACTTGAAACTATCGACAGGCTGTTTAATGTATACGTTGCAGATTTCTAGGTTGTTTTCAGATGCCAAGCTAAGAGTAGTTTTCTTCCTTCCAAGAAAAAGGATATTTTTATTAAGTGCACAAATAACTTTCTACCGTTTTCTATCAAAAACTAGCAATTTATTGTGAAAGCTCGATACATTACGTTTTATTCAAAGTATTGTCCACCACTAGGCGCTACTTGTTCCCATCTTTCGGAATAATTTTTCACCTATTAAGACTATTCGCGAATCGAAATAGTTTTCTTTATCATTTTCCTAGAAAGTCCTATACGCAGGGTTAGATTATTCAGAATTATGCCAAAACTTGCTAATCCGAAGCTGTATTAAGCATGAACCCTCCAAAGTACTGTTTTAAATACAAGCCCGAAATTCGGACGCTCAAAGCTGCAGTGTGTAATTATATGTCACTAAGCTATGATTATGGCCGCCACTGATCTTTTTTTAATAAAAGGTTGGAATTCGGACACTTTTATTGTCAATTCAAATTTCTCATACTTGATTTCAACCCGCTAATTGGCCTTTTATCATCAAGTGATTCACCTTCATCGCTCGCCACCCCTCCCCTCTCTTACCATTCTTTCTCCTTTTTCACAAAACCACAAAAGGGTCTTTCAAAATTCCTGTCATTTTATTTGAATATAAAGACCACGACTTTTAAAATTTTTTCCATGAAAATAAGAGGAAAATGCCGAAACTAGAAGAAAACATAGAAAATCTAACCAAGAAGACCGAAGAAAAACTACGGCAGAATGAGAAAGGTTAAAAAAGACGAAGCATTAGCGTCTACCGTAATTTACCCAATAAAGGTAGAGCTTAAAATGGATCCCAGCGAGACAATTCTCCTTCGTTAAGGATTTTTTATAATATATTATATGTAGTTAATGTGCCTAGTCTTTCTGGAAGGCAAACTTCCTTTCACTTTTATTTATTTTTTCTTTTATTACTTCGTATGTGTAGAATTTGTCTTGCAAGAAAGGTAGAAAAAGAACTGAAGCTCAAGCCTCGACATTGTATCATCACGATTTTAACGGACGAGTTCGCTAACATAGATATGATTAAATCGGTTTCAATTTTTATACTAACTAGAAATATGCACACCGCACATGGATTCACTTATGCTACATATACGAGGAATTTGTATATCAAGAATGGTAGAAAAAGAACTAAACTTCAATCCTCGACAATGTACCATCGTCATTTTAACGGATGAGCTCTTGATAACATAAAAACGTCTAAGTCACTTTCACTTTTTACACTAAGTAAGAATATCTATATTACATTACGCCACAACGTATACTTCATATATGTAGAATTTGTACGTCAATAATGGTAGAAAAAGAATTAAGATCAAGCTTCGTCATTGTACCATCGTGATTTTAACGGATGAACTCTCGCTAACATAGATAGGTCTTAATAGGTTTCAATTTTTGTGCTAAGTAAGAATATGTATACTACACATCGCTTCATATAGGCTACGTATGTGTAGAATTTATAGGTCGTATATGTAGAATTTATACGTCGTATATGTAGAATTTATAGGTCAAGAATGGTAGGAAAAGAACTAAGATTAAGCTTTGACATTGTCATCGTGATTTTAACGGACGAGCTCGCTAACATACAAACTACACAACGATATTATAGTGCGGATATTTGGAAGAAATACAGTCTCATTACTTTTTGTACACAGATTCTCTGAGTCGTGTGAAGTATATATTTGACGAAGCAAATCTATATCTCTTGTACTATGTTAAGAGCAAAATTGCGTACATCTCCCACATAAAATAACATGAACATTTGACGTTATGAGGAGCTTCGCAGACTTTTCATAAATTTTACCTTTGTGGAGCTCACACCATACGATGCTGATGGAACAACACATTATTCAAGTGAATATAGAGATGCTGCTGCTGCTGCCGCGGTACTTTCGTATTGTCTGACCACAAACTTGGTAGCACATTGCTACATATTATTTTATCCATCCCCCTGTACCCCTGTGGCCTATTAAGGTATATTCAATGTACAGCTTATTTTTAGTAAAAAACATTTAACCTAAATACTTGAAAAAATAATTACAACTTACCGACAAATTATCACAAATGAAACGTGAACGGATTTTCATTCATTTTTGATATGATGATGTTGATGAAAATATAACAAAAAAGATGATAATTAACCCGTTTTGTATACACTTTTTACTCTTATAATACATGTATTATTCGTTCGATGGAAATTATGCCGCAATTACATAACCAGCACAGAGTTTATATTTTTTTTTATTTTTTTTATTTTTTTTTTTGTTTTTTTGTTTTCTTGTCTTTTTTTCCTTTTTCCACATTAATCGAAAATAATGAAAACATCGCAAATTTATGGCAATTTAAGCAGTAATTATCACACTTTAAATGCCACGATCATGCAATTGGGAAAAATAGTTTTTTTTATATACACCCCGTAATACTGATGTTTGTAATCTAGAAATGCCGCGAATATATAAATAACAGAATATATATAAAATAATTGTAGAGTAGTAATAGAAAAAAAAAAAAAAACAGAAAAAAGCTACACAATCTTGGGCTCGTTATATAATTCACACATAAAAGGAATAAACATTAAATAGCAGAACAAAAAAAGAAAAAAAAAAAATAATTGCTTGCAGTGGTCCAGTCGCTTGGAATCTATGAAGATGTCTTAGCGAAAAGCTTATTGAAAACGCATAAGTATTTTGTTGCTTTTCTTTTTCTATTCGTTTTTTTTTTATTCTGCTTGGTTTTTTTTTTTTTTTTTTTTTTTTTTAAAAAGCAAAAAGAGCCTCTATTGAAAGATTTACACACAACTTTATAAACAGAAAACAATGAATATTGTTTTCTTCAGTAGTTTTGTTTTTTACTTGTCGCTGCCTCTGGCAAAATTGTATACTCTTTCGGAATAAGAGCAAACACACAAACGTATAGCGGCTATGGTTTATATGGCAGTGGCGAAGGCGTTACTCTCATCGGTTATACGTAACATCCGTATATTTTGCACTTACACTTACACTTACACTTACACTTACACTTGCGATATCCACGTTACATACACACATTAACAGCAGAACGCATAACTTTTATTGCCTCCGTTAATTCTCACATCGCTGATCAGAAAACGTTATATATACACATACACACACACATAAACATATATAGCGATTGGCTATCGCGTTCAGAAATGTATTTAAAACGAAACTGCAACTGTTCGATTACTGTTGCAAAGTTCGTATAACGATATATTTTTTTTTCTTTTTTATTTTTTTTTTTTTTGTTTTTAATTTATGATCCCTTTTGGGCAACAAGCGCGCAACATATTAAACACCAACCAAAATAATCACAATATACGCTAACTGACTGGCAGTGGGTTTCGTTTCGTTGAGAATTATTTTTATCGTAATTTTTAATTTTCTTAACTTTGTTTTGGTTTTAATTCGTTTATTAAACGATAAGGAATGGCATCGCATCGCCATAATACAATACAAAAAACAACAACAACAACAACAAAAAAAGTTTTTCCCACTTTTCGTTTACTTGATTAGTTTACTGGCCAAAGTCATTGAGTTGTTGCTGTTAATGCTGTTACTGTTCCTTCTGCTGTTATTGTTGTTGCTGTTGTTGCTGTTGCTGTTTTGCTTTCATCCTTCACGGGCACCATAAATCGAACGACACGTACCGCGAACTAAATGATGGCTGTTATATATAAATTTTGTTTCTATAGATTAATTCGACTAAACGAGTCTTTAGCTGGAATCAATATTCATGTACGTATACACATATACACACACTCACACATACATACACACACGCACGTCTATAACATTGTATAGTAATATACACGCACGCACGAGCTGACTTATACAATACGTACATACATATGTATATATATATATGCATATACATATGTATATTTATACATATGTATATTTATACATATGTATATATATGGTACATATATATATATAAGTATAGATGGATGTCTGAGTACCAATCTTTTGGACAAACAATTCGTTACAGACTAACGCTAATCAATGATGATATGTTTATATATAATAAAGTGCGTTTGCGCGTTCCAGGAGCTTACTGATCGCGTTGAGTTTTAATTTTGCACTGCTTTCGAATTGTTTGCAAAGAGTTTTCTCAAGTCCATGTCTGGACTTTTAGTGGAGCAGCCTTCACTTAATGCGCATTGCATTGGAATATGAATGTATAACATGCAGCAAGAAAGACCGCTTCCCCATTAAATGCGCACAAGCATACATATAAATTTATTTCATGTAAACACTGGTGGTGCTGCTGCATGTGGCAAAACACGATTGCGTCCATTTACACCGGTTTGTTCTATGGCTATTACTTTGAAATTCAGGCATACGTACATAATCAACAAACATAGGTTCCTCTTCTTCTATATACATATACACACACACACACAAATATATATATATATATATATATATATGTATGTATGTATGTATGTATGTATGTATTTATGTATGTTTTGTGCATATGTATGTATATAGGCTTGAAGGCATAGGGCTTTCCATAAGGGATTGCGAAGTTTCGTGTCACTACGTTTTCGTTAATTTAAAAACCAAACCTAAGTTGATCAGATTCTTCGTATTTTTCCTTTTAATATTTAGTCCATCTGTGCGACTTCCAATTTATTTCCATTACTTCCATTAGAAAGGAAGTTTGGTTCCCATTGGTATGCAAAATAGGTAAGCAATTATTCTCTGCTTCTATTTTCGCTCCCATTCGTTGATAGATTATCGTGAATTTTCATTCGTATGCAAGAGGCATAAGGGCTTATCCTTTTCAAAATTTCGCTCCTATTCGCTTACGCCTAATGTCGATTGGTATGCAAAATGAATAGTCACTTATTCTATTCTGATCCTCACTCGTATTCATTGATACAAAATGACGCTTAATGCAAAATAGCGACAAGCGCTTATCGTTTTAAAGATATCGCTTTCGTTTACTGCTATTTCTTGAACACTAATTTCGATTAATAGGCAAACGAAATATTCACTAATCCCTAATATTTATTGGTAACCTTATCCACTTACCCACTTATCCTTTTCCTTAACTAAACAACGGGTGTCTGTTACTCAACTCCTCGCTTGAGGTCTCAAGAGAAAAACGTTGTCCTTAACTGAAACAATTGCAGTTAACTTGCGATTTACAAGAATCAAATTGGAGGCATAATAAGTCGTTTTTAGGGTACTACTAGTTCCTGAGCGTAATGAGGGACAATCACTTTTTAGAGTTGAATATGGACAGTTCTCCTAATGCATTCAGATATCCTTTTTACATTTATGACTTTTTCATTTAAATAATTTTTAAAATTTTTATAATTTTTTTACTTGAATTCTTTTTTTAATTCGGTTCCCACACGTAGTTACTTGACTAGCGAAAAAAGCGCTCTCTCCCTAAAAGACCAAGTGTCTAATCTAAAATAAGGGGTGCTTCAATACGAGTGCACTATTTCATTGCCGACGCTTTGTATGACCTGCTAGGCTGAATTCTTGAGTAAGCTGAATTTTGTACAAGTGAAGCTGGAAATCTTTCATCAAAATTCACTGCGCAATGCTTCGTGAAGTTTTTGAGAGCGAACATTGTTCTTCTTTTACTCTTATTTGCGGCCGCAACGTTTTCAAGAAGGTACGACGACGCAAAGGAGACTTACTGTTTATAATCTCCGTAGCTTCTTCAAATTTGTCAATCACTTTTCGAATTAGTGACACATTCGGTGCACTTTCCCGAGCGAAAGTTCCGCGCAGTTTACAAGCGGCCTCAGCGCAACATTTCCTATTTCTTTAATGGGTTTTCAAAATTATAACGCTTTCTTCTTTTGTTTAATTTTTAATAATTGGAACAAAGGTAGGGGTAAAGGTAGCGGTCAAGTTACACTCGGTACCTTGCACGGAAAAAAATGATATAAAATTTAAATACTGCACTTTTATTGAGACGTCTTTTATTAACACATGGATGTGAGAAACCTTTTTCCAAATGAGAAGTTGTCAACTTTTTTTTTGATAGCCAACAATGTCGTATCTATATGACGCTACGAATTTTTTACACGACACTATAGGTTTTTAAGTAATAAGTTAAAAATAAATTCAAAAATTAATTTTTTTTTTATTTTTTAATTTTTTTTTTTTTTTTTCATTTTTTATGCTTTACCAAGTAACTCTTCTTTCCATACATTTGTTGAAATATATTTATGGAAAGCCCAGTATACGGTGCATGTTCATCAACAGTCTTAAGATGTGATAAAAAAGAAAAATTTTTACTTGTTTTTATATTCCGTTCTTTTCCCTCTTAGTTTTTGTTTTTGTATTATTTTTCTCTATTGAAAATGGAACCTGGAAGAAACGGAATGACGAACAACGACAACAACAGCAGCATAGTGGGGATAAACAACCAAATTAGTTGCTAAAGAGAAAGAGAGTGCAAGTGGCTGCCACCAGTTGTGTGGTTGTTGTTCTTTTAATTGAAATGCAGTATCTCCGTGTATGGTTGTTGTTATTGTTATTGTTATTCTTGTTGTGTTATTTTGTTGTTCTTATTTTTTCTTTCCTCCTCTTTTTTTTTTTTAATTTTTTCTTTTTTTTTTCTTTTTTTGCTGCTGCTAGTCTATCAATACGTTCATAGATCCTCAAATGCATTAAGTGGTTCATACATATGTACTTCCATTACTTTCTTAAAAAGATGGTTAGAATAATTCTTTTTTTTTTTCTTTTCTTTTCTTTTCTTTTGTTTTTTTTTTTTTTTTTTTTTTTTAAAAATAGAAAAGGTTCGGAGGGAGTATTTGTTATTTTTTTTTTTATTTTTGGTTTTTTTTTTTTTTTTATTATTAGAAAAGGTTCGGAGGGAGTATTTGTTATTTTTTTTTTTATTTTTGGTTT
>KK351113.1:575874-689043 GCA_000671755.1 Glossina brevipalpis
TTTTTTTTTTTTTTTTTTTTTTTTTTTTTTTTTTTTTTTTTTTTTTTTTTTTTTGCTTACAATATTCATAGATAGAGGAGGGAATATTATTTATGTATGTTTATGTTTATGTGTATGTTTGTATTTTATAATATGATGATGATTACATCTATACGGTAAAATAACTTTAAGGCGTACATATAAGTAACTATGTGTGTAAATACGTTCGTATGCACATGTTTATGCTGTTGATTAAAACTGGATAGAAAATGTCTCCGTTAAGTTGTGTAATATATTACAGAGACACAAACAAACAAACAAAAAAAAAAAAAAGAAAGAAAAAAAAAAAAGAAGAAAATTATAGGAAGCCTCAGAGTAAACCTGAAATTACTTAGAATTATTCACACTGTGCGCCGAAATTTTTTTAAAACTTTTATTCAAACTATTTTGCACCGAACTGCGATTTGAAGAGCATTTCCATTTAATGACACTACGAACTACGAGCTGTGCTTCTCAATTACGAAAATGAATTACGATTCCAGAGCATAAGCTCAGCTGTTGATTTTATTAACGAGGAGAATGTAAAGCTATCAGAACGAAAAGAAGAAAAAAAAATGTTTTTTTTTTTTTATCTTTTCTTTTTTCACTTTTGCTAGAAGATGCAATTTACTGTTACTCAACAGGTTGTGACTTCAAATAAAACCTACCTTTCAAGTCGAGTTATTTATGCATACAAACAACAATGTTTGTATATAGATCTCTGTAGGTGTATATGTGTGTTTGTATGAAATTTTTACAAACACTTTAATGCTTAGATTTAGATTTAGAAATTACAATAAAACAAAGATTTTGTCTAAGTTGGTAAAGTGTATGTTTTTCCGCGTAGATGGTGTCGCAACGTTTGAACAGCGTTATCTATTCAGGCCAACAAAAGTAGCGGCATTTTTAAGTTATTGCATTAAATTTTTCAACACTTATTACGGTTAATAAGGTTTTTTTTCTTTTTTTATTAACGCTTATAACTCCTTTGGAGTATGAAGTTCTAAGAATGATATGTTTCGCTGATCCATTTTCACTTAAAAGGTATAATATACTCTATGTCCAAGTGATTGGAAAGCAACTTTAACTCTCATGCCACAATGATTTGTATTCTGAAATGATAAAATAAGTCAAAACATTATAGTCGAGCAAAGCCGATCATTCAATACCGTACACTACATTTTATAATAAAATTCTACCTTTACTCTCGCGTGAAAGAATATTCCAAATTGTACCTCGTTTACACGTAAATACCTGCTTTTCTTAAAAGCCCATTACAGGAAAGGAAACCTAACGGTTAAACTCAAGTAGTCCAGATTTAGTAAATTTAATTTTTCTATCAAAGATCTTATTATTATTGTACTGTTCTTAAGAGCCCCTTTTATACCGGGAAGAAAACCTAGAGGGTAAACTCATGTGGTCAAGATTTAGTAAATTTAATTTTTCTATCAAAGATATTCTTATTATTCTATTCTTCTTAAAAGCCCCATACCAGGAAGGAAACCTAGAGAGCAAACTCAAGTGGTCCAGATTTAATAAATTTAATTTTTCTATCAAAGATCTTCCCATTCTTCTCATTCTCATTCTGCTCAGGAAAGTACTAAAAATTAAATCTAATTTCCAAGAGGACCCTTATATGTGATCTGGTTGAGAAAAAGTAGACCTACTTGGTCCAAATTTCTTGCGTTTATTTTTTAAATTAAATTAAATAACGGAGCAAATTGTTCCATAAAATATTAAAGATCAGATCTTCTTGTCTTATAGAAGTTAACTTTCCATAAAACCTTTTAGGTGGGCTAGAGAACCTACTTAATCCGAATATAGCATACTTAATATCTATGTCAAATTACTATTAGGAACTTATTAACCTCACATCATCTTAAAAATTAGAGCTTTTTAGCATATAAAGGTTTACTCTCCTTTGGAACGGACGGTGGTTCAAAAAATGGTCCCATCCAACCCAAATTTGTCACATCTATTTTATGTACCAAAATAGTAATCTCTGCCCAGTTTCGTCGAAAAATATTAGAAATTGAAACTTTTTCACACAAAGACTCTTTCGAATGGTACCTTATATGAAGAGTAACCGTAAGAATGATTCGGTCGAATACATTTTCAATAGCATTTATCCCTAAGAACGTTACTATGACAAATTTCGTCAAAATATGTCAAAAAATATGCCCTATAGGCGGAATTCAAATATAAAGAAGCAGACATCAGACAGGCAGACAGATGGACAGAGGGACAGATAGCCTTAAATGGATTCAGAAAATAATTCTAAATCGGTCGATATAATTAAATATAGATACATTTTAAGCCTTTCTAGGTGTTACATACATCCGCATAAATTTAATATACGCTGCACAACAAGTGGTGTAGGGTATAATTGTTGCCTTCTGAAAAAGGGTATAACAGCTAAATACTTTCTTTATAATAGACGCAGTATCATATAAACAGACAGGTAGTCAGCTAGTAACACATAAAGAATACGGAAGATAGTTTGTTGAGGATTTCTTTTGAAATTAGCGCCCCCTTCACCTTGCTTTCTAATTCTTTTACTTTCATAAGCGAAAACGAATAAAAACAAAAACGAACGAATAAAAATAATAAGAAAACAATTTCCGGGAGAAGAGAGCGCTATGAAACTCTAGTCACTATAGAGTAAGACGAATTTTAGATTTTTTTGAAATCAATCGTGCGGCAATGGATGCCAACGTGAAAATGTTAAGAGCAATTTATTGTTTGTATATTATTATATAATTTATTTACTGTTTATTATTTTAAATTTATTGTTTTGTTGACGCTTGGAGGTTAAATGAGTTACAAATTCTATTTCTTCTTAATAATTTCATTTAATTGTATTAATAATTAATTTTTGAAAATTTTTTAATTAATAACAAATAAATTTTTTATTGATTGAAAAAACTAATTGATTTAAAAAAATAAACGTTTTGAAAAAAAGCAAATATTTTTCTTTTTGCAAATTGTTTAAATTTTGACTTAAATTTTCAGATAATGTTTGGCTTGGTGTTCTAGGGGCAAATTTGTGATCCGTCGTATTACGGGAAGAGAAAAAAAAAATTGTTTGCCGAAATGCACCTCTATTTTTTCTTTTTTTTTTGTGCTGCGTTTTATGTAAAAAACCTGAAAATTAATTTCATTATATTCATTATATTAAATAAGTTTTAATCTTTTTTATACCCTACATCACTTGTAGTTTAAGATAGACTCACTTGTTGTTATACCTAATCGATTCAGAAAATGATTCTAAAAATGAGAAAATGATTCTGAATCGACTTACGCTTGTCTGCTTGTCAGTGTATCTGTCTGCCGCCTTTTTGTACGACCTACAGATTTTTGAGATATTTTGCTGAAATTTACTGCATCGAAGTGTTTTGGACTAAGGATGAAGACTGGATTTGTTTGAACCATTTTTACAACCATTCTCCACATAACGCTCCATTTGAAAAGCGTTTTTATATAAACAAAAATCTTTAACATTTGATATAAGAAACAAATATGAAAAATTTGGATCGGGACCCTTTTTTAAACCAGTTCCCATTAAGCCATTCCTATGAAAAGTAAGTCTTTGTATGGGAAAAAGGGTCTAATTTTTATAGCCACCACCGAAGATGAGAAGTATATTCATTTTGTAATTTTTTTTCGTAATGCCCAGAAGAGACTTCACAAAGTATATACATTTTTGATCAGCATAAAATTTAAAATCAATTTAAACACATCTGCCTGTCCGTCTGGCCATATGCGGTAAACGTTCTTCTGGCTACAGAAATGAAGTTATTGGCTTTAAATTTGGCAGAAACCTTTGGAAGTTCTTGCACGAAGGTTGATGTCGAAAACGGGCTAAATCGATGAAATAACACGCCCATAAAGGTCAACTGAGAAAACCTCTGCTTTTAAGAAAAACCAATTTTGATTTTTTTTGCATATTACTCATAAACCATACCAGACTAGTCTATAAAAATTAGCACATATATTAAGGTAGCTATCCTCTAGTAATGGAAAAGATCGACCACGCCCACTCGATATAATAGAGTATTAGAATTTAAACTTTTTGTGAATATGTTTGTGACATCAAGAAGGAAGCTTTAAACACACATAAATTATATATGTTCTTGATGAGTATCAAATTGTGAATCCACTTAGACATATCCGTCCGTCCATCTCCGTCCATCTCTCCATCCGCTTCTCTCTGTAAACGCTTTGCTGGCCGCGAGCATTGAGACAGCGGGAGCAAATTGGGCGAATAAAAATAGAATAAATGTGCCACGCCTGCTTAATATTGTAGAATATCGACATTTGGTTTTTTTTTTTTTTAAGTGGAGATGGTGGGTATAAAAGATTCGACATAACCAAATATAATTTTCTTATTTATTCATATTTTATAATGCAAATGAGTCCCTAATAAAAATAATAATTAATTGCATTAAATTTAGATTACGTAGATGTATCTATTGGACTACTTCATAATATATTTATAATTTTTCGTATTTTCTCAGGAAATTACGTGGCGAATTATATACGGCAAAGTTATATAAGGTAAATAATAGTCGGTCTTAGCCGATTATAATGTTTTTTCTTTTTTTTTTTTTTTTGTTTATATAAGTTTAGAACGATATTGGAATACTTTAGAAAAATGAAAAATTTATTACACACAAGATGATATTACTCCTTAAGTCATCTGAAATAAACAAAAATTTTTCTTTTGGCCAAATCTCTGAATGAAACTTTTAAAATTGTTTTCCTGCTTTATGATTATCTCAGACTGGTTTTGTTTTTAACCGCAATCTACATTAATTTACTAATTTATCATCATCTTCATTAAACTAATTCAGCCAAGGTGTTATTCATTATATTAAATTGATATTCGCACACTTATACCGAACGAGTGTGTCTACATGATTGAATGAACACATCGTGCACAAGTAAGAGAAAAGTGTTATGATAGCACAGTATAATGAATTTTCCAGGCATATTCAATATTAGTTTGCCGTTAATATTGTAGTTGTAGTCGTAGTTGTAGTTGTTGTTGCGATCTTGTGCTCGTATTTGTGCTCGTATTTGTGCTCGTACTTGTGCTTGTGCTTGTGCTTGTGCTTGACTAATTAGTTTTTGACAGTAATCTAACAAGTTTCAATACATGTGTAGAGATTTTGCGTCAATGTGTCAATAAAACCTATAACGACGGATAGTTTGAAGCGATAATTTAAAATCCTGCCATGTTATAGAAAATTGGTTGACGTACGTAAGTATGTGTGTGTGTGTGCGTAAGAGTCGTGCACGCACGAACAGCGTCTTGTAAACACTCTGCTTATATGCTTGTATATCTTTATATGTATTTATATCGATCTCTATAAGCATGTTATGCATAGACTTGAGTTTTTGAGTATGCGGGCATTTCTGACAAATCAATGGTGTGTTTTTTTTGACACAAAGTGCATCATCAAGCTATAAATTATAAAATTTATTTCATTTATTTAAAATAAAAATGGAAAATGTAACAAAAATTTTTAATCTTAAAATGGATTAAAAAAAGTAAAGCGCAAGTAAACGCGAACTTATAAACAACAAATGTCTCGTGTTGTGTATGCATTTATATGTATGAGTGTTTATAAGTGTAGGACTCTATATATGCAGTCTAGAGTTCAGTTAAGCTTAGCTTAACATAGCTTAGCTCTCAGTTGTTGGGCAATGCAGCAAAATTAATGTGCACTCATCACGTTTCTTTCATGATCATGATATATGTAGAGGTACACTTGAACATATATTACATTTGCTATAGCACCGTAACATACACGAACATTCATGTAAAATAATCAAACATAAATTTACAAAACAACAAAAACTAATATAACATAAAAGAGAAAAAACAACAACAACAACAACAAAGAAAAAAATAAAGAAATAAAGAAAAGGAACGAAAAGAAAAGAAAAGAAAAGAAAAAAAAAAGCATCGTTTACACCTTTTCAAAGCAAAGGACGCTGGTTGCGAATTGGTTTAAGAGGTACATGCCAAGACAATTATAGCGCAGTTGTAAATCTATATAAGAAATGTCTGCTCAATGAATGAAACCCCGCATGTTAAAGTCTTTCTTATGTTCGCACAGGTTGATATATCAAACTCTTTAACAAGCTCTACTACGGAACGGACCTTTAATTGTATTGTTTTTCATTTTCAGATACAAGTTAAAGTTGTGTCAAGTTCTTTCTTATCCCTCAAAGAGTCGTTCATAACTTCTAATGGAATTAAGTTTTTATGTTTTTACTTTTTTTTTTTGTAAACGTAGAAGTTTTTTTTTCTATTTTTTTTTCTATTTAATTTTTTTTTTTTTTGTTTTTGGCCAAGATGAAGCGATCATTTGTCTTTAAACACGTGATAAACTTTTAACAACTTTTATCACATAATTTTTTATAAAGCATTTGATAAAATACCATCATAGATGGTATATGTATACACACACACACACACACACATACACAATGACATCTATGGTGTAAGAACAACAGTGCATTATACGTATTGTCACAACAGCACAAAGCCATGTCTTCGGGGGCAAAAGAACGTTAGCAACAACATGACTTCTTTGAATGTCTAATAATCCACACGAAAGAATGTTTATGCAAACATACAGCATGCATATATATATGTATATGTATGTATGTAAAAATATATGTACGTACATAAGATTTACATAAATTTAAACATCTGCACGCTTGTCCAGTTAGCTTTAAGTATGAAAACCACATAATAAAAACACAATTAATTAAGTGTAAAGTTTTAGGAAAGGTGTTGAAAACTTCCAAAGATGAATGCTAGATATAACATATATATACATATGTATTACATGTATGTGTATACATGTAAACATGTAAATGTATATAAAAAGAGACATGGCTCATTACATCCTATAATGCCTGTAACGAAATGCTTTTTAGGACCGAAATAAGCCGTGCCGGCTTCTTTTTATTTCAAATGGACTCAACTATCTTGGTATTCTTTCATAAAATGCTCTCAAACATTCTTCTTTTTTTGAAATCCAATACCTTTTATTATGCTTGCATTCGGTTTAAGGTCGGCTTATGGTCATGTATTAAAATAACCATAAATTTCTCTGATGAAAAAAGGCGTAAGCAAAGCAATTTTCTTTTTCTTTTTTTTTTTTTTCTTCTTTATTTTAAACCGACTTTTAAGTTCACCAAGAGCAAATACCTTGTTTGTTAGTTTCGTATATACTTGTTATATTTCATTTCATTTAGAGATCTTCAATTTCTACTGTCTTTGCTTTACTTTGTAACTTTTTTTTTTCTAAATTTTTTTTTCAATTACTTTAGCTCGTATATTTCTTTTTAATTTTTCTATTCCCACGAAGTTCTACAATTAAAAAGAAAAATATAAAGAAATGTTCAAAGAACATAAATAGGAAGAGAGTAGTTTTTTAAAGATAGGGCCTAGTCTACTTTGAAGAGTACCTTTCTGCTTATCCTCTTTTAAAAAAGTCACACACCATTGGAGAATAGGATACGAACTTGTTAGCTTCCGCTTTCACTATTGATTCGGAATATTTCCCCTCTTCGGCTATTAATCATTGACTGCGTAAGCTGTAATGGTGACAGTAAAGTTTCTAGCAATTAATGTGAACTGCTCCATGCGTCGATCACCCTGCCAAACTTCTCGGTAGATCGTGAATGCTCTTCTAAATTTATTATAGTTACGAGTCTCTTTTTGTCTTATTCTGTCTTTCAATCTTATTCGACCTCAAACTGGGTAGATCTCACCTGATTACTCGAGGTCGATAGATAACGTTTTCACTATTGCCTAGAACTAATAGGTCATATATTAATTATCCGCGATTTTTTGTTACATCTTTGAGCTTCTGTTTGCAGCTTACTTTTTTCAACCGATTTCAAGCTGCTATTTACAACCTCCGCTATTTCCTGACAGCTTGCATGCCGGTCGTGCTCCACCAGTTGCAAAATTTCATCGATTTTTCAGTGACTGGCCGATCATATTATTTGTTCACTCACAGCATCACATGAGTCGACATGATTTTACATCACTTTTAACTTTTTTATAAAAGAAAATCATTCCATAATGTATTTCTTCAGATATTTCACTCATTTTCAAATCGATATAAGTTTTTACACGAGCAAAGAATTAGGAACCTATCTGCACAAAAAATGTAAACCAAAATGTTACCTTTTAAGCAAACGTTTGTTTGAGACAATCAGGTGAGTGTTGCCAAATATATAGGTATCAACACCATCTAATGGCAAAAACTGCGGAAACTTTTTATACATCTCAATATATGAGTGCATTTTTGATTGCTCAACAATTTTCAAACTCTTTGACCTACGTTTCTATTGTCACTGATCCTTGTCGTTTTGATTATGTTCTTGTATTGCAGTAAGTGACTCGAATTATGATTTACGTTTCTGATCTACGTTTGTTATATGAAGATTTTAGTTATCCTTTTTAGACTGAAGCAAGACGATCATAGCATACCTATGAATCCTCATGAAATTTAATCAATTTCAGTTTGCTAATGCGTATAAAATCTTATGCCAGAATAATGATTTGGTGGGACTTAAGCTTTGCTTCAACGTTCTCAATATATGTCCATAAAGTACCTAAAATAAGTTCCTCCCGAATGGACTAATAAGCTTAGTACAGGCAATGATGATTGCCATCGATATGATGGCTGGGTCGAATTATGGATTTTTTATGGGATTGTAAAGAACGTAGAGAGAATTCTTTAATGTCAAGTGAGTAAAGCAAACCGCATTTTGCATGTACCTATACGAATTCATTGACCATAACTGGTGGAAGGCGGAGTTAGACGGAACAAATTAAAAGTTATTTGAAAGCAATATTCCTAACATACACAGTTTACGAAACTAATGGAGAAGAATATCAAATGATAATTCGCCACCAATGGAGCAATTGTGTCCAATGATCTAGAACAGATTTCTTATGGAATATTACAGAGAACGTAGAGAAAACATCTTTGAGTTGATCGAGGAAGACAGCCAATTACTTGTCAATACTATCTAGATCGATTGAAAGATTGAATACTATCTAGAACGGTGAAGTGAAGTGGTTTTTTGCTTTGTTTTTTTTCTTCTTTTAGCTTCTCTCAGCTACGGTCGCAAAAATAAAAAGAAAATTATTCCGTTTAATTGAGTTTACAAAAGAGAAGTCGATGTCGTTTTAATTCAGAACGAGCTTTAATAGATGAAGCGTCTGATCTTTACGTGTAAAATTGCACACTAAGTCTCGCGAACTCCTGCACTATAAACTCAGTTCGTTGAGAACGTAAATTAGTACCAGAGTAACAAGAGTATAAGGTATAGTAGAAAGATAAAATGAGAAATTAAAATATTTTCCAAGAAGTGTATACGTTGCTTTACTCTCTTAAGCTTAGAAGCGAAGAAAGGGGACAAACTGGGAATTTATAGTAAATAGAAGAATTGAAGCACCCTAGCAAGAAAAAACAAAAGTTACTTAGATCTCATGAATGCCAATATGCCCCTCATTGTCAACGTTTGTTAGGCTTGTTAATTAATAGTATATCTTTAAAAATACTAGGCGAAATAACATACCTACTCACTCTTTTCATGTTAAGAATTTTTAGTTAACTAAGACATAGGATAGAATTTCACCGGGTGACTGATTAATACGAAGATGAAAACCTAGAATTACGATCTTTAGCTGAGAAATGCTAAATGAAGATGAAGAAATGAAGATGTCGATGTACTTCCATTAGTGCCGTCGCTGGGTGTGTTAAATGATATAGGAAAGGAATAAAACGTAATTTTTTTATAAATCTTAAGGCATACAAGAAATAAAAAAATCTTAGTAAAATGTTCAAGCGAGAAAGCGTATCCTTTCGTAGGCTGAGACAAATCTTTTCTTATAAAGCCTTTATGTGAATATCCGAAAGTGCTGAACTTGATTTTTCAAAAACTGATCTTAAGCTCAAAATTGTTATGAAACTAATATTTGATAATAAGTACCATTCAGCAATGGATAGAAAGCCTTATAGAGCATCGATTGACTTTTTGTAATGAATTGTAGTCGAAAGTAGATTTGCACTTAATTTCTTATTAATACAAAAAGAGAGAGAAAGAGATATATATATATATATATAGAGAGAGAAAGAGAGTGCGAATGAGTGAGCACCATATTGCATGTATAAACATTATAATAACAAAATTTAAAGAAATTTCCTAAACTTTGTTATGGTCGGTCGTGCATAAGATGCTTGAAATTGTTGTTATATGCTGTTTACATGTTTAGATTTCCAATAAACACTTTAAGCATTTGAATGAAATCTCCGTAATTTTTATTAAGCTGATAATGTTCTCAAATAATCGTTAAACGTTATTATCTTTAATATCAGAGCAGAGAACGTATTGTGTGCGTGTGTGGATGTTTTAACGATTACTGTTATTATCTCAATACAACTAAAAATTTTTGTGTAAACAGCCATATACGTATATGTTATATATAACAACGCCTAAATATATGCAACACCTTTTTCAAATATAAAAAATAGAAAAGTTTTGTTTTTTTTTTTTTTTTAAGTTTCCTCAGAAGACAATGATCACACAAACACATATATATTGATTTTCTTTATGATAAGTTTTAAATTTACTTGAAATACTCTCATAAGTAGTTTACATAAGAACTTGTTTAAGGCTTCGATTTTATTGGTTTATGCTTGTAGTTCTTCTGTCTGGTTTATTTAAATATAAACGACTTGGATTATATTCTCTAAAGGACTTCACCATATGTGTCTTATTGCGATTAAGAGATGTTTTGCTCATATCGGACAGCAGCTATCATAAGAATTAAATGAAATATGTTTTAAAAATGTTAAGGCAAAATTTGATGATGTATCTGGAAGTGTTTTATTTTTTTTTTTTATTTTTATTATTCTTTTTCTACTCAATGCAAAACACATATGTTTTGCTATCATTTTGATTAAAAATAAAAAATGAATAGATGGATAATAAATGGATAGAGAACGAAAAAGGAAAGATTGGAAAATAAACAACTGGAAAAATTATATTCGACTGTAACCGAATATTCTTCATCTTAGAAAAAGGCTCGAAAAAATCTACATTTTAAAATTGTTTATTATTGAATGGGCGAGGCAGATTTTATGCATTTTTATAGAATTTTTATTGCGAGTCTACTGTAATTTATGAGTAGTGAGCAAAGCATCTGCAAAACAGAGCTCTCTTCAGTTTATACTATATTGTAGGCGTGTCCTTTGGAGCGATTCGGCCTATTTTCAATTTTTGTTAAATTTGATATAGATTTTTGAACACTTGGGAGCGGAAAAATGGTTACAGTGGATGTAAGACAGATAAGCAGACATGCAGAGGAAGCCACGGACGGATGGACTCCAGTAGATGGATTCCGAATTCGAGATTAATCAAAGATGCATACGTTTTGAGACTGACAGCTTCATTTTTGCTGTCAAGGAAATATTTACCACAAACTTTACACAAACGGACAGACAGACATGCGTAATTCGATTCTAAACTTGTTGATGTTGGTCAAAAATATAAGTACCTTATGAGGCTCCTTCTGAGTGTTGCAAACAACATGACAAAATTAATATATGCGCATCCTTCGGTAGTGAGTATAAAAATGAGAAATGTATGAAGTAAATTTTTCTTTCCTTTTCTGGTTTGCTAATGTGTCTTTTAAAATTAAAAAATTGATTCTTTTATTTATATAGAAAAAAAAATTCAAGCAGCTACCATGGTTGTGCATACGGGTTCTTTTCATTTCAATTTCATTCTTAAAATATGTAGCTATAAAGCAAGATTCCTTTAGTTTAATCAATTTTTGAAAATGATGATGAACATGGCATCGGATCACCTGGAACTGGTTTTATGGGATTACCTTCTACTATCAGGCAACCATACGATCCTAAGCACCTATAGAGTCCACTTGAACACTGCTTTTCCGGATGGAATTTTTTGTTTATGGAGGATTGGCAAGTTTTCTGCTTCTCAGGAGCGATAATTTTACTTTCTAATCCATGAGATGAAAAAGAGTCTGATTATATACTAGAGATAATTTACTTTGACGTGGTTTGGCGACAATTTTCGTTTTCTTTTTGAATGCTATTTTACATCCAAGCAGTTGTCGGCTAAATGCACAAAATGCTCGAATTTGATTTTAAGGGATTTTTTATTCGTTTGAATGATGCTCAGTGAAAACGCGTATCTCCTCGCAAACTTGTTCTTATTCTTATAAGTACAGCGACTATTTTTCTTAAAATGGATTTTCCGAACGTATTGATATACTCTTCGTACGGATAATAATTCGATATATCCAAAATACTACAAGTTTAAGTATAAAATAAGGTAGTATACGATTATAACCCAAACGTTGACTTTGACATTTTCCAAGAAGACGTGGAGCATCAAAAAATAAAATAAAATATCGTATAAAGAATTTTGAAATTTTCTAAGAAGGCTTTAGAAATAAAGAAAAGTCGACCATTTCGTGTGAAAACCCGTCTCTTCAATTCAACAATACGCTCATTTTTAATTTTTTAATTACTGCGGGATTCCGATTTGTGGACCTAACCATAGTCTATATTTATTAGAAGAATTCAGAAAGCAAGTTCAAACCACTTCTACGCACTCTTAACGGCAGCAGATTTCAAAATAGTCTTGATTCGTCGATATGATGTATAGAAATATGTAACTTGTCATCTATAACAGAATGGGTTGAACTTCGGTGCATACATCTGCGAAGACCATTTAAAACTGCAGCAAAACCAGATGCGATTCGCATGCAGAAGTATTCACAAGAAACGAAATACTGTTAATTACTGCTATTTACTACACTTATTTTAACTAATTTATTATAAGTTATATTGATTTTAAATTCGGTGTCAATACTCTTCAAAGCCATCGAAAGACCGACCTCACAGTCCATATATAGAATAAAATACTTTTCAGTTTCGGCTTAAGATAAAAAAAGATACAATCTTCTGGCCTGTTTTCTTTGAAAGCTAATGTCTTCTTTTGTAGAATACAATTTCGTTCAGTTCTGCTCTTCTTTCAAATTCTTTGCTCGTGGTTTCACATCTATTATTACAAACGAACGCAGAAAGCAGGAAAGACCTACAGAAATCCTGAAAGAAATATGATCGATTATATTTATAGTCAAACTAAACAGCTATGGAACGAACAAAGACAATAGGACTATAGAGTACATTGGAAACAGCATTCACTTGATTTATTGAAAAATAGGCGAAAACGGTCGTTTAAGTTACTGTGAAATGAAGTTCCCAAAAACACGCAGAACTCCTGCTAAAGAATTTGAAGAAATTGGGTTCATAGTGTTTTAGCGGAAAATATCAAAATTTCGGGAGAGTAAAGCATTTATTTATCTTTAGATTAGTGCTACCTTGAAGAGATAAAGAAGAATGAAGAAAGAAAGTCAAAAAATTGTTTTATTCACCCGAGAAACTAAAGAACTCCCTGATTAAATATTAAACATATGTTACGTTCATAATTCTCTGTTCGTTTTATGGTTAATTTTACTTTCGTTATTATGAAACATCAATTAAAGTTGTCACTTGCCGCGTACGCAATGATTTTCATCAGCGGTTCGTGAACACATGTACGCTTTTAAGGTAAATGATCTACTTTTGTGATGCTTTCATTTTTCTTCAAACTACGTCATGCCGTATAAAAAACTAGAAATTTGATCACGTATACGTTATTTAGTATCCAAGCATACGGAAAACGAATGCGGTGGATGCCAGTGTTATAGATATGTTGTTGCAAAAAGGATAATGAATACGAACAGGGTGCGTTTTCGTTATTGTACGCAATCAGAGATTCGTTCTCATTCCATACACATTGTTATATTGTTTACCTTTTTTAACATCGAGACATGCTTTGGTATTTTTTTTCTTTTTTTTTATATTAAAATTCAAGACGCAACTTGTTTGGCTTAAACGGTTTAGAAATCTATTTTTCACGGAAATTGCATTTCGTTGTGTTAAGAACAAGACATCGGCATTATTTGTAACGAAAGGAAATAACAACGACGGCACATGTGTCTGGGATTTGCGAAATACAACTGAAAGACGATTAATATGTCCTCTTACATTCATACAAATAAGTTTATCTGTGTATGCATATGAAGCTATAAGGCGTTACCATGTGTACTTTTACATCCGTGCATGTATACGATACAGATGGATGTGATAATTAATTTTACTTCAGGCCATATGGTGTCACTGAGATTTGATATTTTACAATATTAAAATCATACGATAATATTACTTATACTTCATGCAAGCACGCACACACATCTTAAAGATTTCTTTAAAGAATTTATTTTGAAATTTTACGACAAATATAGTCAGAGGTTTGACTCAAAATTGTTGTTGCAAAGAACGAGAAAAGGGTCGTTTAGGATTTGCAAAGATCTCTCACTCTCCCTCTCTCTCTCTCTCCCTCTCTCTCCCTCTCTCTCTCCCTCTCTCTCTTCCTCTCTCTTCCTCTCTCTCCCTCTCTCTGCCTCTCCCTCTCTCTCAATCTCTCTCTCTACCTCTTTCTCTCTCAATCTCTCTCTCTCTCTCTCTCTCCCTCTCTCCCTTTCTGTCTCCCCCCCCCTCTCTCTCTCTTTCTCTCTCTCCCTCTTTCTCTCTCTCCCTCTTTCTCTCTTCCTCCCTCTCCCCGTTTCTCTCTGTGTTCACATATATTTATACATATACATGCTCGATTAAGTCGCCAAATATGTTCAGTTAAGTTTGTCAATCCTTCGCTCCAATTATTAAAATCTCCCTAAGCCCATATCAAGAAATATAAATCTAATCCCAGATTTTATCTTACTACCCTTGTCAGGGTAACTTCATTGATCTTACTCTTAACCATGTCGATTTTTGTCTGTTGAAATCATAATTATGTGCTCAATACTTTTTTTATCACCCTATTCCTACTAAGTTTAAAAACAATTTTAACAGTATTGGCGCCAAATTGGACTCGAAGTTTAAGAGTTTTTAAATCAAAAAAAATTAATCTCAAATTTTGCTTTTTGGATACGCCAAGTTCGTACCAGTTTTGAATGCATTGTTAATTGATAATCGTTATAATTTAAAAAGGATATATCTTACGATAATTCTTTAAAAATTTTAGCAAAAATCTTCCACAATTGGTTACATAACTGCTATCAGATCAAAACAAGAAAATCGGAAAATCTCTATTTGTCCAGAACGAGTTCATAAACCATATTATTGTTTACGTATGAATCTTCAAAGCCAATCCTTATCCGAAAGTTACGGATCTAATTTGCCATCGATTACAGACTCTTTATCTCGGAAAACAACGACGGATATTGCTCCAGACTGTTCATAAGAGTGCGGAACCCGACCATAAATTTTTAAAGAATGTTTCATATTTGATCTTTGTTTTTCATTACAAGTTCTTCTGACACCGCCCTCGTTTATAGCTTTATCTCAAAAACAACATTATAACCAAGTTAGTGCTGAGTATTAATAGAATCTGCACCCAAATCGAATATAACTTTTTTTCCATTTATATTTTGTTACTCTTTAATGCGGGCTAAGATTAATATCTTAATTGTCAAAATTGTAAATGGCCTTTTGTCACCTTAGCGTATGGCACGCGATTTGTTAATATTCTAAGTGAGTATTTACCACCCTACAGGGATCGCTTGTACGTTGATGCACATATCGTATGTAAATGAGTTTTATTGGAATTTTTTTTTCTGGTGGTTAGTTTTTTTATTTTTATTTCTCTTTTAGTAGCAAACAATACCTTAATACCCTAATGTTCTAAAATATTTTGAAAATATATTTAACGAACCAACAAATATTATGGATAAGAAAACAGTGGTTAGAAGCAGAAGATGAAATATACACAAGAGAAAATAAATCATTCACATGATGATAAAAATTTGGTGTTTTAAGGCGAATTCTTAATCACATAAAATAAAAATATAGAAATTTTCTACTAATGATTGAACGAATCGACAGTATGTTCTCTGCAAACGCGTCACAATTGAAATCGATAACCATCAGAGCTCGTGAATTAAAGACCCGGTCTATTTTTTGTGCAATATCTCTGATATAGTACATACAAATCCAACCAAAGTCGTTTCGGTTAACGTTTAGATTTTTCTTTATTTCGATATATGTTACTTTGATCTTAACATACGAAGAAGCGGTCACGAAAAGATCAGCGTTATATTTCTATCTTTTTAAACATTTTACCAAGAAGAGTAGTTTTACATGACCGTTACAAATGGGCTAACGAACTTAGCATACTTTCGCCCTCTGGCGATATGTACAACAAAAATTAACAACTTCTAAACGCTTAGGATTGCAATACTGTCAAGTTTATTATGCTTCTTATAATTATTAAAAAGGAGTGTATTAAAATTGTTATAGCATTCGTAACGCTTAACAATAGACCTGGGACCCCAATTATGGTTATAAGTTTCGCAGTGAAAGTTTTACGCAAACGTGTTTTTCTAAAAAATTTTACTACTTGTATATATTGAGGTTGAGGTGTTGAACACTCAACTCACTTCTTAATCCGCCGTAAAGCTTTTTTAGGTATATGAGAAATTAAAGTACACATTGTCTACATGTAATGTATAAAAATAGTATAGAAACAAATAAAAAGATTATATATGACTGTGCCGAATACTTTACTTTATCTTAGAGGCAAGCACGAAAAAAAACAAAATTTCCATACTCTATAATATTGGATGGGCGTGGTAGACTTTTTTCATTTTTATGGAATAGCGTGAAAATTTGTATTGTTTGTCTACTGTGTATTGAGTAGTAAGCAAAATGTCCAGAAAGCAGAGTTCAAGTTATAATGTGGTCATGTCCTTTGCACAGATAAGCCGACAGAGGGACAGATGGATAAATGGACAGACGGAAACATCTAGTTGGACTCTGAATTTCATGCTGAGCAAAACAATTGGAGCTTTCCGCTTGATATTGCAGACGTATTCATAAAAAGTCAAATTTTAACATTCTATTGCATTTGCCGGGCGTGGTCAATTTTTTTCCAGTTTTGTCTAAGTACTACAGGCTAGCTAAGACAATATACCGTGGAAATTTTCACTGATCTCTGCTGTAGTTTGGAAGAGTAACGAGCAATAACTACATTTGTTTGCTTTCAAACCATTACCAGGGAGCATAAGTGACTATTCATACAATTTTTGAAAATGGATTGAATTATGAAGAGGCAGCGGAACCGCTCCTTGGTTGGATTTATAAATGTGCAGACCAGAATGAATTTAATCAAATGATCGATTCTAATCGTAGTCTACATAATGTGCACTAAATATATTTAATTAAATACTCATTCGAAATCTTAAGCGTGTAAATTAATTCGTCTTAAACCGAATAAATATATCTCACTTGCCTGTGCATCGATTGGATGACTCTTTTATTGATGGCTTATTTCGTTCATTTTGTACATGATTTGCTTTAATAACAACCTTTCGATATCCTGTGTGTTATCCCCTTAACAATAATTTTGCTCTGCTTTCTTTTTCCCTCCTACTAAATTGGAATTTCCCGATGAATATCAGGAATTTCTTACTTTCCTGTAATTTACTTTCCTTTACAAATATCTAGTTAGACATTTTGGAATTTGCTTTCGTTATTTTTTTTTCTTTCTTTTTTTTTTCTGGAAAGAAAAGAACGATGTGTACACATACAGTGTAGTTAAATTCCATTATGTTGTTAACTTGATAAGTGTTTTGTGTTATAATATTTCTCCTCCTCTTTCGTTTATTTTTACATTTAAGTAAGCATCGATGTGTTTGAAACGATTCTTGCATTTTTTTTTAAAAATATTTTTGTTGTTATTATTACACCTTAAAAGACTTATTGAATATTAAACTTCCTTGGGCATCATCTAAACCAATTTTTTCCGAAATAAGGGCTTTTTTCTTAGCACAAAACTCGACCTATCCAAAGCTCCTAAAGACTATGTAGAGTGCATTTCGTTAGGATTACTATTTGCATATTAATATAAAGTTTAAATATAGAAGTCATTTATTGACAACCGTTCAAAGACAGTAAAAAAACCGGTAAAGATTTATTTATACATCTAATGTAGACAAGATCCTTTCATAATTTCAACACAGAGTTACTTATTGTGTTCATTCATGGCTTTCTTCTTCTTCTTAAGTTATTCAGCAAATAACAATAGATGATTTGCTGTGTTGCCGTAAAAAAAGAAAAAGATCAGTGCGAATCATTCATGACTTTAAAAATCTTCTATGAGTTAATGGGCGTGTGCTTAGGTCTTTAAAACTTAAACTTGCTTTTTCCGATATTTAACCTCGACTTGAATTATTTCAAAATTATGGTAAACGAAAGCATCTTAAATAATCTTATAATTTTATGATATTTCATTATTTTTTATTGATAAATTATTCAAATTATTGAACGTGACTCCATTATCTTTCTATTTCATCAAGATGTCAACTTTATTATTATGACATTTCTTATACATTGAAACATCTCTACACGTATTCTTAACGCGATATGTAAATTCGAATTCAATTCTGTTACAATTTATGAGAAAATCAATAAAACAAAATTGGTCTCGAGCAATGCCTTCTATATGTTGCATATTAAGGATGTAAAATAAAGTTTATGAAAGAGTATAGAAGAATTTATTTATAGATATATGCACGTATGTGTGTGTTTATAGAGTAGAAATGTGTTCCTGAGTTCCTTTTTGATTTACTATAATGTTTAATAGAAGTAACTTGTATCCTAAGATGATAAGATGCCTTTTCATTTTCAAGTAATAATGTTTGGCGGAAATTATTTTTTTTTTTTTTTTTTTTTTTTTTTTTTTTTTTTTTTTGTAAGTAAACCTAATACTCTCTTATATAGTTTCTTTTAGTTATAACGATATAAATTTCTTTTCATTGAAATCATAATAATTCTGTCTAATATATAAACTATAAGTGCTACCGCTTCACTTCCTTTTAAAGCTATTGCATGTGCGAATTTCGATTTCATAACCAACTCTAACCAAATACTGAAATATTTTTTTATTGATTTGAAAAATCTAAAGACGGCTTCAACACTCTGTTATAACTATAAATTGCAAAGAGTTTCTCAATACTTTCAAGGATTCTTTGTCTGCCAACGTATACCGGCATA
This sequence comes from Glossina brevipalpis, assembly GCA_000671755.1. Taxonomy (NCBI): domain Eukaryota; kingdom Metazoa; phylum Arthropoda; class Insecta; order Diptera; family Glossinidae; genus Glossina; species Glossina brevipalpis. The sequence continues at coordinate 595,119 of KK351113.1, forward strand.
TGTATGTATTAATTTTGTAACTCTTTGTCAAGTTCTCTTTTTTCTTCCTTTTCAGAAAAAAAAAAAAAAAAATTTTTTTTTTCTTAGAAAATTTCTTTTCTTATACTTGAAAGTGTTTTTCACATGCGAAATTATTTTCATTCATATAAAGATGCATGACGACGATATGCATGCATGCTTGCTCGCTGTAAAGTACAGACCAGTGATATCATAAAGTATGGCGCACAGTATGGTACCATATGTGGTTGTATTATTTATAAAGACTTTACAAAACTTGAGTGTTTCAAGTGCAATAATCATAACAGCAAATCATTGCTATGAACAACTGGCTGATGTTATTGAAAAATATTTTACGGATTAGTCTTTAATAACACGAAGTCTCAGGACACCTTTTTTTTAGTTCAAATCTTACTTATAAATTTATTTTTTATTTTAATATATTTGAGATTTGGGTCACAGAAGTCTCATTTATTATTTTTATTTAAAAGTATTCGAAATTTGTGCTGATTAGATTTCATTTTTAAAATTATTGCATTATCACTTCATATCCAATAATCAAAAAAACATATCAGTGAACTTATAAAATAAACATTTTCTTGTCCATAAGTTATCCATTCACTGAGGGAACTGCCGGAAAAAGCAAAATCATTTTTAACGCTTCTTTTTTAAATTAACATTTCAAAGACTTCTGAATATATCTAAACTAAATGGAATTATCGCTAATAACAATAACTGATTAAGTTTGAACGCAAAATCGAAGGAATACTTCAAAGGTCACGATATCATGAGTTTTGATTATGACGAAATTCTACTCGCCCAAGGAACTTTAGCAGCACTAGCCTGCGATAGTTTACTTTCACGCAGTTATTAGCAGATATTACTCCTTCTAATTAACACCGGTTACAATCGATTACTTAGTGTCTAATTGCGTGAGGCTTCCATTCTTATAACGATACCCAAAAAGTATTACTTTTCTTGCACAACTTTAAAGCGCCAGTAGTCTTTTCCTTATGGAATTCACATATTTTCTCTAAAACTGGAAGAAAGTAGTGGCCAACGGTAGAAAATATTTTGAATATTAAATTTATAATCAGTTTTTTACAATAAATTCTCGAAAGTCAGGAAAAAACGGCGGAGACAAAGTTGTACAACTAATAATATGGATTTTTAACCAAGAATCGAAGTATACTCGTATCGATAATCGTATCGTAACGATAATTGAAATATTCTTACAATATCAGAGAGGCACCGACCGCAACAAAACCCTTAATCGTCTAAATCGTCTAATCTAAAAAAAATAAGTATGGCAAGCAACCAGACATCAAAAGATCAGTCAATGCACATCAGTAATATACCCCATTCATTGTAACGGGTGAAGCATCAATTTATTCGAAAAAGTGTCGCCTGACTAAGTCACTGACACAAACACCATGCTGAGCGTTGACTTTTTAAGGTTGAATACTTTTTTTGGGTTCTCGGACTCCTACACAATGTGGACAGTCTTGTTTCTTTACGCGCCCGGGGACACTTGGAAATTAAACTCATTACTCAAAATAATTTCCTTCAAAAAAAAATCACGATCGAATAGGGTCTATATTCTAAGAAATAAATCTGAGAAAAATAAAGTAAAATCATGATCTTTTTCATGCATTTCAAGCCCTGAATTAAAATCTCTTAAGATTTATTCGCCAAAGTTCGTAACAGTAACAGCTAAGGAAATCCGTTTGACATGTCTACTGTCATTTGCATCAGCAAACATTTTTCAAAATATTTTCAATTTAAGAAGCTTCTCTTTTCTTTTTCATAATTTTTTTTTTTTTTTTTTGTATAGAACTCAATTTGATATTTAAAAAAAAATTTTATATTTCGAAGATAAAAAAATTTCTTGTGAAAAAACCACAAAAAAAAAGTTCGGAAAAACTACAAACGCTGAAAAATTAAATATAACTGAAAATGAATACAAGTAAATCATTCGTGGATGCAGAGGAGGAAGTCGAGTTTTTTGAAGCCGTCCAAAGTACTGACGACGACGAACAATCAGTCAAGACACATGAGATTAAAGCCTTATACGAAGAACTGGATTGTCTGAAGGCGCGCATACAAGTTATTCAAGAACGTTTAAAAACCATAGTCTTTCGATATCCCGAACCGGAAACTGAAGATCTGGAGGCGCGGTTAATAAGTTCTGAGAAGGAAGAAATTTATAAATTAAAGAAAGGTCAAGAAAGACTGCAAGGTCAAATCAATGAACTGAGCAATAATTCTGTAGAAGCGAGAGATCAAATAAAAGATATACGTATGTGCATGTGTTCCAAGGCTAGACAAATATTACAGTTACAAAAAACGATCGTTAAAATTCTGGCAATGAAAGATTCAATCGAACGTGAATTCGGTAAATTCATTAAACGTTTTGAATTTGTGACTCAAATGAAAATGTTATGGGACCGGGTAACGCAGAAATTCGAAAGCCAGAAAGTATGTTATTCACGATTAGAACAATCATTTGTACCGAAAGCATACTTTTTGCAAGAGAAAAAATTTTTCATGACCTCTATCAATGAAATCAAAGAAATGGTGAAAGGAATGTTTGTTTATCAAAGCTGTCGTTTTAGGGATCTTGACGACCGTTTGACTAAAGTGTAAATTGTGAATTTTTCGTTTTGATTTTTTATACTTTTTTTTCTTTTGCTCGTGAATGTGACGTATAAATATATATAAAAACAAAACTACTACTCTCTTCTCTATATTAACATAAATAAAGATTTAAAAAAAATTTAGAAATCTTTTTGTGCCGGAGCTTCGCTCGTTTGCTTCACGATGCCCGCCTACAATAAATTTTTTTTGCTTGAGTTTAATTTACACTCACCTTATTTACGGGGTAAACGTCCCGAAGAGGACGATGTTGGAGAGAGGACGATGTCGGAATTTTATTCAAATGAAATATTGGTAATAGTTGGTTCAATTAGTTTTGTTATCCTGTTAGGTTACTACGATACTAGCGTGCATGTTTAATTATCATTGATTTTATTGAACAAAATTTAACTCGTTTCACTTTGAATTAAACTTTATTCAATGTCCACAATTGCCTTTCTACTAACTTAATTGGTGCCATGGTTAGAAGAAGAAGTTATCCTTGAAGTGTGATTCTACGGAATCACTTCCTCTAAGGTTATATGCAGCTAATCTTGCCAAATCTCAGCTAGAAATGGATGTTTCCCAGCTAAGATCCCTCAAATCCTAATTTAACTGTAATTTCTGCTTAACTTCCTCCCGAATTAAGACGTGTTCGATAAGAGTGAAAGGCTATATCTGCTTAATTTTAATACACCTTCCCTTCAGTCAATTTCTTTAATTTTTTATAAAAAGCCTTAGCTGAGTTAAGGAATGACTTAAGCTAAGTCCGGTTTATTGATGATTAAAATAACTTCCAAGGGGGGAGGGGGGAGGGGAGTTATATAAAACAATGGAGTTTTTAATTATTATTATTAGTTTTGTGTAATCGGCACAAGACTCATTTATTTAAGAAAAAGCATTTGGGACGCTTAGAAGGAAGCTTCAGAGACTTTTAGTCAGTGACACATTCTGAATCGATTAGGACGCCGCAGTCTACCCATCTGGGGCAAAATTCCTGATTGCAAAATATGAAATATTTATTGCTATCAAATTTTAACATTTTCATTTCTTCCAGGCAGTTTGCTTTTGAAAGTGGTTCAAATCGATTAAAGGATACGCCCACTTTTGTTAAAGTATTTTGTAATTGTAATATAGTAATTTGAGGCGGCAGTTTTTTTTATACTCGCCAGAGAAGAATTGTGGTATTTACAACACCTAGAAGCAAGCTTTAGAGATTCCTTAAAGTATATACGCTCTCTATCAGCATAAAATTTAGAATTTAGAAAATGTAGATGACCTGCCCGTTTATCCGTCTATCTGCCTATGTAATATCTGTGGTAAACATTATCCTGGCAGCAAAAATGCAGATATCCACTTCAGTTTTGGCAGAAGCATTAGAAATTCTAGCATACAATTTGATATTGTCCAAAGACACGCCTATAGTGCAATATAAATAACAGCTCTTCTTTTTAGTTTTTTTTTGTCCATGCAATACGCAATAAAAATGTTCGCGTGTATTCCACAAAAATGAACAAAATGATTCGCGGCCACTAAGTATTGTAGAGTAACGAACTTTAGTTTTTTCGAGTATTTTCACTTTTAAGATGAAAGTGATGAGGTTCGGTCACGGCTGAATATAATCTTCTACTTGTTTTCTTTTCTTATTGATAAATCTATATTGTAAAGTCTAATTGTGGTAAAGTGTTTATGATTTACTCAGCCGGAACCGTCACTAGTGGTAACCGATTCCTCAACAAGTCGCCGCTTTGTGTGGTCTACTCATTTGAGCTCCTGAGTAAGCTGAATCTTTTACGAGTAAAGGTAGAGGTCTTTCTTCAAATTCGCTGCGCAGCGCTGCGCAAAATTTGAAGTTGTTAAATACGATGTCGAATTAATATTTACGGCGATATTCTCGTTTATAACAGTCGACTCAGTTTTTTCAGACTTTTTGACCACTCTTTGAATTGTTGATGCATTAGATGTGCTTACTTGAGAATTCGTCGAAGTTTGCGAGCGGTCTCAGCGTAACCGTCCTGCAGACTTGGGAGTAATCCCAATGGGCCTCTGCAATTCCCATGGGTTATGAACCCAGCTCATTTATCAACGATCACAATGATACTACCCTCAGGATCGCGGCAACGGTCATGCAATAAGGTATTCTTTAAGTTCGATGACGCAGTCAGCATAGTGCAAAATGTTTCCTTATTTAGGCGACCTGACCCCTATGGTTTTAATTATTCGCTCTAGAATAACCGTAGCTCATGGAAACGAACTTCCCCCACCTAACTTTAAGGATTATTGTGTACTTCCAAGAACAGTGACAATACCAGTGCTCCCAGTTCAACTACTACCTCAAGCATAACTACTGTCAGTTTATAGATAACTACTGTCTGCTCCGTGTTATTATGACCTAAATAGAAGAGAACTATCAGGAAAACAAGTCATGGAAAATAGAAACAACTTTCAAGCTTTCCTCCTGCAATCCAAAAAATACCCTTTGCCAGGCTTCGGTGGTTGAAACCTTAATCTTCTTTTAGCCGTCGTGTTCATGTCGCTAAGTATGACGTTTCTAACTAGAGACCAAGTAGAGGTAGAAGATTACGCACATTTATATTCTGCCTTCCTCAGAACATAGTGCACCCAACCAGTAACGCTAGCGGCAATTGAAACAAATTAATTGACCTGAGTAAGTAACTTCAGTGCTACATTCTACACTTCATTTAATGTTCAGTGAATTTTGTCTCGCCACACAATATACGTAAAGACACTTGTTTCGCACAATCAATAAGGTTCCCGGTATCTTTTTTATAATAATGTTATGAAAATCACATCAATCAATCTAGTGATGGACAATACTTTAAATAAAACGCAATGTACCGTTCCTTCACAAAATGTTCCTAATTTTTGATAGAAAACGGTAGAAACTTATTTATATCGCTATTTTTATGGAAAAGGAAATTTCCTAAAATGTTGGGAAAGCAATGAAAGTAAAAAGGATTTTTAATAATTTATAAGCCAGTGTTCGTAATATAAATGCGTCTTATACATATGTCGAGTAGCGAAAAAATTAGCGAGATTTCCGGACGAAAACGAAAACATTTGTCAGGGCAAACACTACTATGACTTGCGAGCACAAATATCGAAATTTAATTTCAATTATTTTTTAAACATAATTTTCTAAAATATATATCAACGACTTTTCCTTCTTAGCAAATAATTACAATTTTTTATTTTATAAGCGTAGGAGCGGACATAAAAAATTTTTGGTTTCTTTTTTCTATTTTATATTAGAATTTTTTGTAAAAAAAAAAAAGTTGTGTTTTAAATTTTATAAACCATCGATTAATGTTTAAAATTTAAAATGGATATTTTTCAACGAACATGTTGCAAGGGATACAAAGAACCGGAGAAAGATGAGGAGATTGAAATTTTTGAATCTGAATCTGCTCCGTTCACCGAAGAAGAGGAACAGACCGTAGAAGAGGAAGAGAAACAGGTCAATATGAATGCCCTATACCAAGAATTGGAATGCATGAAAAGACGCATACAAATGATGCAATTACGTATAAAATCAATGATGATTGATGATGAGTGTCCCGAGGAGGAATGTGTTGATCTAGGTGTACTATTAACGTGTTCGGAAAATAAAGAGATTTGTGAATTGCAAAAAAACCATCATAAATTACAATGTCAAATCAATGAATTGATAAGATGTTGCAAAGAAGCCAAAGAACATATCAAGGATTTACGATTGCGTATGTGTGCGAAGGCCAGAGAAATTCTACAATTACAAAAAGTGACAGCAACTTTACTTACATGGAGAAATACTCTCGAATATGAATTCGGTAAATGTATAGAACGTTTCGAGTATTTGAAGCATGTTAAAGCCGAATGGGAAGATGTTGACGCAAAATTCGAAAAACAAAAAGTATGTTACACGGAATTAGAAGAAACTTTTGTACCGAAAGCATGCTTCTTGCAAGAGAAAAAAGTTTTTATGTCCTCTATTAATGATATCAAAGAAGAATTAAAAAAGTTATATGACTCGCAAATACTTCGCTTTGAGGTGCTCGAAAAACTTGTCTTAATGAATGAATAATTTATCAAATTTGTTGTTGGGATATTTTTGTTATTATTTTGCGAGAAAAGTATTAGAAATGAAAATAAATATATTGTTTTTCTCTCTCACTATATCGAACACATAAGCAATGATAGTTTTTCCTGTCAAGTTTTGCAAAAGTTGTGGACGAACATCACGGGATAGGGTTAGGCAGTATATAGAAATTTTTCCCTTTAAAAATTTCCTTGAATTTTATTGCAAAAAGAAGATACTGTATTTTTTATAGTCTGCAGCGACGACTAGAAACGACTCAAACCTTTATTGTATGGAAAAATCGATTGGTAAATATCCTGCACCTTTGACACAATTCTTTGTCCTTTCTCGTCATAAAATATTAAAAATACTTGCAAAATGTTCCTTCGTAGAGAATTGCTTTTCATGAGAATTACCGTACGGAGAGATATTAATTTTCAAAATTTTCAAATACACAAATAAAGAATTTTCATCGTAAGAATCCCCAAAAATTAAGCTTTTGTATCATATAAAGGTTTAAATTTTGTGGGACGTTTTATAAAGGAAGACGTTCAACATGAGGTTCGTTCCTTCTCATATTTTCTACATGCGTAGAGTATAACAAAATACCATTTGTTGTCAACTTTTGTCGGGGAATATTAAAAGTGACAAATTTCTCTCTCTTCTATGAGAAATTGGTCGTAAAAATGCTTCGACCTACACCATTTTTAACAAAATTTGTCCTTAAACCAAAGAAGTTCAGTACAACATGTTTCATTAAAATATCTCGAAAATTGCGATATGTAGGTAGAATATGAATTTATATGACCTGACAAAACGTGAGTCTATCACAATTGCCAAATGACTGTTGCATACAGCTGCGCGGATTTAATATAATCAAACCACCAATGGTGTAAAATATAAATCTGCCAAAGGAAGTCGTAATTATAGTATTATTTATTGTGGAACTCGCATGTCATTTTCTTTTTTTTTCTTTTAATTAAGTTTTTATATATTTAAGGATTTTAAAATACGATAAAAAATGCGACTTATACTATTTTCAATATAAACGGTTTCTTTGTCAATTAATTTCTTGCTATAACTAAGAATCTATGTCTTCCACACAATCGGTTTTAGCTAAAGCATTTTTTCTACTAAACTATTATTTATTTCCATTGAAATATTATTCTTACTTTAGGGGCAGTTGTGGATTCGTTTTAAGAGCTGAAGATATGTATCTTATTCAGCTTTTTATTACATTTCTACAATTGGCTCAAGTCTGTTTTCTATGCTACTGTGGACAAAAAGTACTGATACCGCATTTATTTTTCTTTCAATACTTGAGCTATAAGGTCGATGATTATATTCTTAATCAGTATCCAATTCTGAATCGATCTAGCCATATCTGATCGGCTATGTGTTCGTCTGTCTCCCTGTCCATGCGATTATATGTTGTTGATGTTCTTCTGGTCGCAAAATCCCTTGTCTGTAATTTCGTACTATTAATTATAATCACCACCGAAGGCTGAAGGTACATTCATTTTGACATAATGTTTGGAACACCTCAAAAAGAGCTTCAGAGACATCATAAAGTGTGTATATATTCTTGATCAGCGTTAAATTCTGAATAGATGTAGATATATCTGTTAGGCGGTGTGTCCGTCTGTCTGTCCATATGTTTTTTACACTCTTCCGATCGCAAAGATTGATATATCGACTTTAGATTTGGGGGAAACATTGGAAGTTCTTGCACGCAGGCTGGTACTAAAAATAGTTCAATTCGGTTATAGGACTTACCTGCAGTAAGGCATAAACTGAAGATACGTCTGTCCCTCAAAGCAGAGCTTTCTGAGTTTCTATTCATTATCCATAAATTGTGAGAGACAAAGGATTGAAATTTTCTAAATTTAATTTATGCAGCACCCTACTATTCATGTTCAAAAATCAAAAATGTCGGCCATGCCCACACAAAGTTGTAAATTATTAAATTTTAATCTTTTTTTTTTTTACTTTTTTGACGTTTGCTATTTATTACCCGTAAGGCAAAGAAAACAAAACATTAAAAATTATTCTAGACATTCTACACATGAAATATTGGTCTGACAAAATGAATGGTGGCGAGTATACAAGATTTGGGCACAAACAAATATAATTTTCTTTGCGTGTTTTTAAAATTAAATTATAATTATTTGAAGACATATGCTTACTTCCCAAAAAAAAAAAAAAGAAAAACTATTATTTAGTACACGTTAAATACCTACCTGTATAAATGCGACGAAAATATTCAATTAATTGTGATAATTATAGTTCATCGTATATTTGATATTTAATTTAATTTTAATTTACTGCAAAATAGAGAACATATACAAAGTAATTAAAAAATTGTATCTACATAACAAACGGTACATTTATCGTGTCATGACAATTGAATCATTTGTCGCTTTAGTCGATTTTCAAAGATTTAATTAAAAAAGGATTTACGAAGATTTAAACAATAATTTTGAAAACTTTTATCTGTTGATCGATGAATGAATGGATAATCTTTTAAGGCAACCTAAGAATCAAGGTACTTCTTAACATTTTCGAAACGAACGCAATATTGCTATTTTTACATTCTACGATTTGCCGTAGGCAGTGTTCTTTCCACTCTTATATGGTGAAAAACTGCAGTAAATATCTCTTGGGTTCAATATCATATTCCGCCCATGCCCATTTTTATTTACTTCATTCTTACGTAGGTTCTCCCCGAACACTGACTGTGTAAGATCTATGTCCCAGTTGTACTATTTCCTATTGAATGGTATACGATCTTGTTTTCAGGGGTCGAGATCTATGACTGTTTGCAGGGAATCGATATACACGATATATACACTATGCTGTGACGGATCGTTTCACTTATAGTTACAATACGATATAAATACTTTTCCTTTGACATTCGAAGCAATGCTTTACGTAGCGAAAATGTCCGTTTGACTTCTGATTTCACATCACCACTATCATCTTTGATTTAATGTAGACTACCGCGCAGACTAGTAGATAAGGGGGGCGTCCATCAAGTCGCCATGTTATAGCTTAACTCACATTACGAAAGACTCTACGTTAATTACAATTAGCATGTAACAGCAGCTATAGCCCTACACTTATCCATTGTGTCAACAGTTCTGTAACTACACTACATCTTTCTTTTCCCACTTCCTTCATCCTGACCGTCATAATAAGGAGGCCACAAGGAAGAGAGAAAGGAAAAAGATTAGAAGTCATATTGACTCCCCTTTTTTTTTCTTATGTTTCTGAAATATTTCTAACAGATTCCTAATCGTATTAAAATTTTCTTCGCCTACGTGACTAATCTCAAAAAGTCACTTCCTACGTATAGGTGGACTTGTTCTCCGAAAACTTTGACATTTTTAACGGATAATTTCTTGCGAACTAGTGAACTAGTGAACATTTCCGCCAATTGGTATTTTAAGAGATCAAAAAAGACATTTTTAAATATCGCAAAACATTGTATTGACCATTATTCATGCCAGTGCTTGAAATGTGAAACGAAAGAAACTAAATCAAGTAACCAACAGATTGCAAGTTGCTCAAGTGCGCCAGTGATGATTTCTACTCTTTGTATACTCTTTGTGATGCTAAGTATGCATTTATTTTAATTATTTAATCCTTATACACCAAATACACGATAGCAATGATAAAATATGTTGGACGCTCATAAACAAGACTTGTGAAATTATCCAGTTTCTCATCCATCAAATGGCGCATAGACATTGTTGCGCCTTGATTTTGTTTCTCGATAAGCGATAATAGACAAACGATACGATACCTACAATGAATTCATTTGTAATAAAATAATTTTCGAATGATATCAATCAAACACGCGCGTTTAACCTTTTATAATTGCATTTACGAACACGATCTCTTATCTCAGCGGCCAAGTTCTCGGTCAATTGTAATGCTCGCCAAGAATCATATGAGCGACTAAAACGATCCCATGTAAGACGCTCTTCGATAGTTGTTTCGATAAGTTTATGTATTTGTTCTAAACAAAAATTTGTATGAAAAAAACTCCAATTATTTTTTGGTTTTTCATTTTCAATATCTTCTTCTTCCTCCTCGTTAGTTGTTGTTTTCACCATAGCTTTACGTTTGGTAAGTAAAGATTCGGAAAGCAAAGCATTCATGCGACTTGTAGTACGTACCGTTGCCGTAATTCTGTAAATTGACAAAATTTTATTAAAAATACGGTGATAGACGAAAAAAAAAAAAACATTTTAGCCAATAAAAGTTAAAAAAAAGAAAATGTCTTATTAAACCAACCGAGATTTCATATTACTCCACGTAGCCATAATTTTCTTTTTTCTTTTGATTTTTTACTGATGTTTTTCACTTTCTTCACAGCGATTTAACCGGTTTACATGTGCTCACCTCTAACATGTTACTGAGTAAGTTTATGTAGGTTACAAAAACGAATGATTTTTTCTTCAAATTTTTTGCATTCAACACAATTAAGGATATTTCGAATATCTTATGGCGTTTGTAACAAGCATGGAAGGATGTATAAAGCACTTTATAGTGAAACCGGTTTTTTCTTAAACGAAATCTCTTCCCTATTAGTATTCTGCATTCTAAGCAATTTAAGAATTAAGGATTAAAGATGGCATAGAAGTCAGGATGTCGGATGACAAGATAAGCATTTGAGATATGGAAATTGTCAGGCTTCCCAAACATGGAAATGTTCTGACATCTCCTCGCCTAATTAGACCCGAAATAAAATAATGCAATTTAATGCAGATTTATTCTCAGTCAGAAGTTGGACTTTTGTATCAGAAATTACAAAGTCATCGTTGTGACCATCCATCCGTCCACCTTGCAAAAAGTACTTTCTTGCTTATTGCAAGTGTTCTCTCATATCACAAATATTACTTCACTATTTTATTGAAAAACATATTAATAGATAAAATTTAAGAAATAAATAAATTGTAAAACAGTTATATGTGCATGTAGCAAGTTATCATGATTCGTCCTACGGCAATATAATTTTCTCACTTCCCTCTCATGTTATGTGTTTGGTGGTGCATTTGCTGCGGTTACCTTAAGTTCGATAGAACTCCATTATTTTCATATCGACGCTCCATGTATTGCTTTAACCGCCCACAAGATAGATGCCACTCAATCAGTTTTCAAACATACCGCATACTATCACGCATACTCATACGAACATACATTTATATATGAATGAAAAAATTTGCAAAACTCTGTTGATTCTTTAAATTAAAGTTCAAAACAAAATTTTTTTTTTTACTTTGCGTGTTGGCGCCGATCAATCGTTTGGCTAACCTATTGCTTTTGGGTATCATATTTTTGTATCTACTATTGAGGAAAAAAGAAGGTATAGGAGATTTATTCTTCCATTTGTAACATTCAAGAATACAAATAGACTTATGAGAAAAATATATATAATGTTGATTAGTGTAGGACTCAAAGTTGATTTAGTAAACTTGGTCTAGCTTTGTTATCTCAATTTGGAAAACTCATGATCTCATAAGTTGAGATAGAAAAATGATGACTTTTACTATACATACTCTATAGTAATCATCAGCAATTTAGTTTGAAATTGATCACGTTTCGTCCGTAACTACGACTATAAGATACATCTTCAACTTGCGTAAGCGAAAAATCTTCTGTTTTTGATAATTTATAACAAACGTATCTAGAAACTGATGCAAATAATTTCCAGAGTTAACTCAAAAATCTAGACGATTGATTGACATTTTTATAACAAAATTCGCAATGATTTTATATTCTCCAAAAGAGGACAGGTGTATACTTTTGCTTTGTAATACTTAGATATACTTTCCAGAGACGTCATAATGCCTATAAGTTTTTGATGCCTCAGTGTGCTAAACCATGTCTTAATTACAGTTGGTCTGTGGTCGTAGCTATAGTGCTCGGACACTAAAGGCATAATACATATCGATCGGTTAAACACGTCTTCCTTGCAATCACTTCTCTTCGCTCTCCTACTTTAATTCTTTCAAACCAAGACCAAGTTGGATGTATAGATGACATGCCCTGAATGATTAATTGTATTAATAGCCAACAAATCTTAATTACTGTAAAATTCTGTAACGATTTAATCCTGCTGGTTGATCTTCCTGCCTGCCCAATATTGCAGATGCTCTTACGATCGTAAAAATGATGATTTTAAGCTGAAATCTATCATATATATTATACTTTTAGCTTATAGTTGCAGAACGAACGAAAAGTCAAACCCACGTCGACAATGGTCATGTCAAGAATGGTCGCGTTGACAATAGTCACGTCGACAATAGTCACGTCGACAATGATCACTTCGGCAATGGTCTAACTTCTAAATTATAACCGTTAATTGTTCGAAACTCGGTACATTTTTTTTAAGAAAATCCAACAAATTCCAGATGGTGGAAAAAGTGGCTCGATCCGTTCACAACAGAAAACAAACTGTAATTTATAATCTATAAGAAATATTTGGCCGGTGCATTCATTTATAAAGACAATTTTGACTTCTTTTTATGACTAGCCTGCCATCCAAGTGAATAAATACCGCAAAGGTCAGGGAAAAAAGGTATGATTCCGATACCCGCAATACTGGTAAGGGTACGCTTAAACGAATAGCACTTATCAATCGAAAATTCACTGAAGCTGCGGCCAGATATTTTAATTAAAGTAAGGTCTGCCACACTTAATATGGGACAAAGACTTGCCAACTTGATAGTTACACTTCTTGTCTGCGAGAGACAAATTTGCACCTACAATAGAAAAAACTATCCTTCAAACACATTCGAATCAGATAAAAATCTGTGACTTCCTGCATGTAGGAATTAATTATCTAAAATATATTCCTTTAAGCCAATTACAAGATCAGAACGAAAATCGTCCAGGAATTCCTTCCAATTTAATAAATTACCAAACTATAATTTATGACTCTAGGACCCTGGATATGAAAGATGCATTCTAAAGTGAATGTAACTTTCCAAAGGAAAGTCTAAGTCTTATAATTCTTTTTAAAACTTGTTAATAACATGTTTCAATCGTTTTAAATTTCCGTAAGTTTACTTAAGTTTAGGTCTTAGTAGTCGAATCACTTAAAGTTATCCTTACCGATCTTACGTGTTTACCAAATACAACCTAATGCGTATAAAAATCTTGTTATTGAATTTGAGTGAATGGAGGACGATTGAAGAAGACAAGGATGTTAGTGAATGTATATCGTTAAACTATATTCTTAAAATAATTTTACAACCATATGGTATGAGAATTAAACTGTCGACTTAACCCTAGCATTGCGTCTGCACTCATTTCCTTTCTCTTGTAAAAGAAATTTTATTTACACATTCTCCACGTACACAGTCATGCACGTACGTTCATCTATTTAATAAAGTTTAATAAAGTTTAATAAAATTAGTTCATGTATAACCGTAATTGAATTTAGAGTTTTATCAGTTGTATATCTTTAATTTGATGATTGGGTTCGCAGTTTTCGATAACTTATTAAGTCAAAATGTCATCCTTTATATAAGAAATCGTTTAATGCCAAGGACAAATTAAAAGATCATTCAGTTATTCCTTTAAAACTATTAAGGCTTATCTAAAAAGAAACAAAAAGAAAACAAAGGAGAGAAGTTTTACTTTAGTGTTGTGAATTACATATCGAAAATAATTCCGTTGCAAATATTTCACACTTAGGGTTGAAAGGTACCTGATGCGGTTTTCAGTTGACAATAACTAGAAGTATTCATTACAAAGTTTATGCTCCATTCAAAATTTTGAAATCATTTACCAAATTTCTATTTGTTTTTTTTTTCGATTATCCTCGGAACACTGGTGGTAGCAAAAAATGCGACACAAACGTTAAATTTACTGATTAAATTCTTCTTGGAGAACTGTATTCCTACACAATTGCAATTGTGGTCTATTTTAGATATTAATATAAAGTTTAATATGAATGTTTATCGCGATACAATACAATTCACAAAGTGGTTCCTCCGTTATCTCTGAATATTTCGCTTACCTTTTAGATCCATCGCAAGCGTTATCATAGACACGACAATTTTCACAATGCATTGAAATACCTATTGAAGATTTCAAAAAGTATATGGCACTATATCCAAAAAGTAAGACCAATACTCAAGGTAAATTACGCGACTATATCGAATATCAAACATATTTTTTCTCTAAGTTCTAAATAAACATCATTAGGGATTTAGCTTAGTATTTTTTCCCGATTTCTAAAATGATCACCTTATTGCACAATATTCGCTCGAGTGATCGGTGGTTTTTGGGTCGTATGCATAGATCAAAGTCTCATATACAGCAATAAGGCCTTTCATGATCAATTGCTAATCAAAAATCATCTTCACACAGATTTTAACGCAACATTATTCATCAAATGATTGAATTGAATCGAGATTTAACCCGTTTCAGACTCAAAATATCTTTTAAAATATTGTTCAGTAATCCTTTTGAAATACGAACCGCATCAATAAGGTTTTTGATTGTTAATCGACGGTTTTTGTGTACCGAATCTATGATTTGTTTAACGTGACTTTCATCTACAAAGACTGGTGGTCTTCCAGGTCGCATTTCATCTTCAACTCGTTCGCTGCCTTCTTTGAACTGTTTACACCACTTGTAAACTTTTCTTTTCGGCAAACTGTGCAACATGGTAAACTTTTTTCATCTCGTAAACAAATGAAATTTCATTCCGCAAATAAAATTTAGTGAAACTTCTTTGCCGAACAAAATCTCGCGGTGTAAAAATCGGAAAAAATACTTTTTGTATCGTACAAAAGATAACTGTCATAGTGCTACCAATTTAGAAACAAACCTATTTCTGATGTTGAATATTTATTTATTTATTTCATGTTGTAAAGACCAAAGCCGAACACTTGTCTTGGTCCACACGGTCGCCACTTATAGTTTACGGCGTTAAACGTTAAATTGCAGTTGTTATAAGAACGATTGGCAACGCCAATCAGATTAAGCTCAAGTAGAAGAGGAAGACGATTTCCTTTTCGAGCGATCGTTAAGGTGTTAGGACGAAGAATTAAAATTTTTTGTCCGAGCTAATCCGTTCAAGGATGAGGGACAGGAGCCGTTTAAGACTAGATTCCAAGAGATAAATGGCGATAGCGATTTTGTAATAATAAATAAAGTAAGGATTATATACAACTTACTTACGAAATCATTGTTCAAGAAAGATTTACCTAGCATTGAAGGCAGGAATATAAGAAAGAGTATCGTTTTTGGGAAGGTTAAGAACATCTGGACACATACTGACGAGACTACCCAGGACAGAGAAAAGGGAAAGGGAAAAATTGTTTTCGATACTCGAAAAGTGAAGTTTTAAGAGTCTGCTGACATTTGATTACATTAATAGGTGGTGTATTTACTAATTTGTACAAAAATTTACGACTTGGGGAAACTATTTTTCAAATGGAAACAGCACTTACCGTGGAAAAAATGCATCGAATCGGGAATCAATGACTAGAATAGCAAAATTGCGTGAACGGAAGTTTGAATTATTGCTCTACCCACACTTGTCCTCACTTCCGAACCCTACGGGCAATTATCTATTTGAAAATCTCCAATATCTGGAAATCTCCTGGAAAAAAAATTTGGACCAACTGATGAGATTATTGAGGAAACTTCAGTACATTCTAAGCATTTCAACAAATTGTTCTGTCAAATGACATGGAAATCTTAAAAAACATTGGAGTGACAGCATCAGTATCCAAGGAGACTTTATACTTCATAAATACGGATTCTGCAAAAAAAAACATATTTTTTTTCCTACTCACCCCCGATTATGCATTATATATAGAACTTTATAGATAAATATGAAGTTTAATGAAAAACTAAGTAAGATAATTATCTTTACCTGTTTATATCCACCATCTTTCTCTTAAAAAACAGGGACTAAAACTAAATTTTAATAGGTTAGGCGCATAGGATTTTTTTTTTTTTTTATGAATCAGCGTCGAATACAATCAGCCAAAGAATGCCACGAAAAACAGTCAGAGCAAAACAGGCTGTAAACAGACGTGCTTTCAGCTAAGGTTGTGAAGATAAATTCGAAACTAGCAAAGACATTTACCAATAACATTAAAAGCGTTCTGTTAAAGGATTAACATTTGCTTATATTTTATACACTACGTACACAGCTGTGTCTAAAAAATAAACAGCGTGTACGGCATTAACAGAAAAAAAAACGAATTTGAATCTGTTAAAAACCAACTGGAATCTGTTAAAAACGAATTTAAATTCTCTTTTCTCTGTTAATGTTATTATACAACGTGCAGCTTTGTTAAGTAAGTAATTTTTAAAAGTTTGATAAAAAATAGTTCTAGAAAGCGAAATTTGAATTTGCTTAGCTCGTTTGAAAGATACTTTCGTACATATTCACGTGATATAGGTCAATATGTCTGGAATTTTCTAGTTTGGCCGCACTAGCGCCTCTTCGACTATTTCTAATCTATCGTCAATATATCCATTTTCAAGTATTTATTAAAAGAAATTAACTAAAGAAACGGGTTAATTTTTTATATAATTTTAAAGGTTGTTTCATATAGATTCATATGGTGTTTACGAAAGTCTCCTAAGTATCTTAGTTTGGGCGGAGTAGGCTTCCAAATTATACCTTGCAACTAATTGTTTTACAGATCTATGTCATAATGCTTTCACAGAACTTTGTTAAAGTTATTGATAAATGTCTTTGCCAGTTAAATTCGAATTTAACTTCACACCCTTCTTTCAGCTTATACTGTAGGCATGGCCTGCGATCGATTTGATGCATTTCCAATAACAACCTATGTGAAACAACTTCCAATGCTTCTGCTAAATTTGAAGCCGATATTTTCATTGTTGCGGCCAGGAGAATGCCATAGACATTACACAGACGGGCAGACGGACATGTCTAAATCAATTCTAAATTCTATGTTGATCAAGAATGTGGGGTATCCGAAGTTTCCTTCTGGAAGTTACAAACCAAATGACAAAATAAATATACCCTTATATTATATATCTTCGGTGATGGATATAAAAAATGCACAAATTTTTCAAAATTCCGTTGCTTTAATTTATACATACAACAGGATTGTCAGGCATATAGAAGTAAAAAATTTAATATAATTCCATCGTTCGAAGGTCAGCATAATGGAAAATGCAATGTGAATTTATATATTTCTGAATTTGTCATCTATAACAAACGACGATTTATCTAAATTTTTACTAAAACAAAAAAGAATGAAAGGAAATATTTACTTATTTCAACAACATAGTTGAGCTTTCAGCTCGTACCAGAAGATTTACGATATTTTTATTATTTATAACGCTCACCTACGTTAGTTTTATATTGTTTACAAAACCTAAACATATGTAAATACCATCTCACATGGGAATGCAAAACAGATATTTATTCATTGACTTCGATCGGTGTGGCTGCATGCAATTTTATTAGTTTTTATACCTACGATACAAGAGATGTATTATTAGTTTCGGCAGTTGTTACACATATGGACTTCTAATAGAGATTACAGATCACTTAGGACCATAAATTGTGTATATCTTTGACATTTCGTCCTATAAATTATTTGAGAAGAACATGATGTTTAATCTAAAATTGTTTATTTCTCTTTCAGGCATAAGAAGTCCACAAGTAAACCAGAAAAAAAAATTTTCAAAAGAAATAATTAACAAAATTTAGAAATAGAATGTTTTGTTTTTTAGAGTTTTTTCCTAAAAAAGTTTATCTAGCTTTTCGTTGAAGTGGTTTATAAGTAAGTAAATTATCACATAACCGATGCTTCCTCTGTGTGGAAGGAATAAGTGAAATGTAAGTTTCTAAAACTCTATAAAGTTAAAAAAAAAACAAATGTTGAACTGTGATGGAAATTCGACTTTGATTCGATACGAAATAACAAACTTCTCTTGCTTTAAAAAAATAGAGCAAAGTACCGAAAATAATCGAAATACGAATATAAAAACTGGTTAAAAAATCATGGTTGGGCAAGGCCGATCTTTCAATTTCCTACATCACTTTATTTAATACAAATCGTTATCTACTTTTGTCATAAAATACAACAAACCTGGTTACTACATAAAGGCTTATTTCCCAAGAAGACCCTTATTAAGGGAGGCCTATATAGTCCAAATTTAGTACAATAAATTTAACTATGAAATCAGTATTTCAGACCATCTTTGACTGTAAAAATACTATAAATGGACTTTGTTGTTATTGGGACCTTTTTTTTTTAGGAAAGTTTATATGGAAAACGGTTCTAGCGTGTTCAAAGAGTAATAGACCAAATTTAGTACAATAAATTTAGCTATGAAATCACCTTTTTAAACTATCTTTGTTCGTAAAAATTCTATAAATTAGACTTTGTGGCTGTTTGCGTTTTTTTTCTTTTTAGAAAGTTTATATGGAAAGTGGTTCTAGCGGGATCGCTTCCTCCTTCAAATGTCTCACATTGATTTGAAATTTTGCAAATTTGAAAATTTTTCTTCAACCGATTTTATTTAGATCGGGCATTTTATAACATGGAAATCAAAGATAGTCCGATACGATCCTATTCATTTACGACAATGTTCGCTGATTCGTCCAAATTTTTCCAAAATTATTGTCTATAGATTAGACGCAAAAATTAGTATTAGACGGACAAGTACGAATAAATTGATTCTGAAAATGATTCTCTAATCTTTCTGGGTGATTCAAACATTTACACAAACCTAATATGCATTTACCATAAATGATCCAAATGTAATGAATAAAAACCAAATAAATATTTTCCAATGCAATCAAACAGAACAATGCTCGTAACAAATGTAAACATTTGCGTGTAAATAGTTGCATTGGGGTAAATATCAAAGACATGAAGTTTATGTAGAAAAAATATCAAAATAATTTCAAATCAATTATAACGAAACATTTTTCTTTTTTTTCATGGTATCAGCTATTGAGATATTTGTAATTAATTTAGAAGGTATTCAAATGTGTTCGATAAGCAAACATTTCCCATAATCTACGGATTCCAGAAACCTCATCGTTGGTCATTAGGTGTAAATTGCGTTATTCTACTCTTTGCTTCAGATAGGTGTTGACACTACAAGATAGAGTCTAATTCAAGGACCTTTTTCCCCCTTGAAGGTATACCTAACAATGCTACCACGTGGACGAGGGAGAGATGGAGCCGTGCAAGCTAGGTTTTTGAGATTTCCATCCACCGAAAAAACAACTACGCACTAAAGTAATGTAGAAACTGAGTTGACGACCATTCGCCACAAAATTTCATGCAAAAAAAATTGTGTGACTAATATTGAGTGATATGTTATTTCTCCGCGGTTTTTTGATACATTTTTCAACTTCTGTTTGTGGTCTGCACCTCTTCGAATGATTCCAAACTGCAGTATGGCTGACGTTTAGTACCTTCACTAGCTTGTGCCGGTTTTGCTCCACCTGTTACAAAATTTCCTCGACTTTTTCAGTCACTGACCAAAACCAAAACGAGGTGCATCTTCGACATGAAAATTTCCGGAATGGAATCGAGCAAACCACTCGTGGATCCTACGTTCACTCACAGCATTCTTTGGCATGTATTTGCAGCGTTTTTATGTTTTTTATATTAAGAATTAGAAAACTATCTTTATAAAAAATGTAAGCTGAAATATCACTTTTTAAGCACACGTTCGTTTGAGGCATTTTGCTAAGTGTTGCCAGATATATAGACATCAATACCATTTATTTGCAAAAACCGCGGAAATTTTTTTATATGACCCAATACCTCAAGATTATGTTGTTATTGTGACCAAGTTTACGACATTACGTTTTGTATCTGACAATTTCAACAAAATCTTCTGATGGAGTCCTCAGTTGATAAACGGCGGAAACTTATTTGTACTCCTAATAAATATTTAATATTTCAATGATGTGTCTGGTAATAGAGATGTTATGAATGGTGAAAAAAACTTTATCGTACGCAATTCAAAGGAAACCTTAAGCTAAAGCTTGAAACTAACATCTCCTTCAACCTTTAAAAAAGTTAAGACAGGTAAGTGCACATGTTGTTCTATTTCTATACATTAATTTGAAGAGATAGTGAATAGACGAATGATATCGCCACTGCTGACCTATTGGTAATTAAGGTACTCTCACTTTCTCACTCTCTCTTTCTCTCTCTCTCACTCTCTCTCTCTCAATCACTCTCTCACTCATTTTCACTCTCTTTCTTTCTATCTCTCTCTCACTCTGTTGCACGCTCTCTCTCTCTCTCTCTCTATCTATCTATCTATCTATCTATCTATCTATCTATCTCTATTTCTCTCTCTCTTTCTCTCTCTCTCTCCCTCTCTCTCTCTTTCTCACTCGTTTTCACTTTTTTTCTTTCTCTCTCTCATTCACTCTCTTTCTCTTTCTTTCTCTTTATCTCTCTCTATCTCTCTCTCTCTCTCAATGTTTTTATAGTTACTAGTAAACGAGCTGACGTAAGTCAATAGCGATCACATACAAGGATAAGAAAAAATTGCTTAAATAATTCTCTTGAGTTCTTCCTTTTTTTGGTATAGTGCTCTTTAGGATCGAATTAAGCAAAAAGACTGCTTATATGCAAACCTAACTATTGACTAAACTTATATAGTGTCCTAAGATAGTCAGTAGCGCGCTTTTGAAAACCAACCACATTCACTTTCATTGTTTAAAATAACACGCACTCCCAATGCCAATGGTTTGTTCACCTTCATCATCTATTGTTCAATGAATAATTTTTAAGCTTTTTAACTATAAAATTTGGAACATATGCTACAAGCTTGAAAGCATTGATTAGATTTTGAAAGTACTGAACATTCACTTAAGTTGTAAAAAACTTAATAAAATGTAACTTACACTTGTATTCGTTGCATAATTTTGTTTTGCGTTTTTGTACAAAATGTTTTTTTTTTTACAGTTAAACTAAACTCACTTGAAGTTTTGATATGAATTTGACTACTGTTTAGACATAAATGAATCAAAATCTATAAACGTTTCCGTTTGTACTTTAAAATGGATGATTGTTTAAGTGAATGCATTTTATTTTTTGCTCAAATGTTTCTTTTTTGTTTTGCATAAAAACATTTCTTGGCAAACTTTACTGCAGCGAACAGATTTGTACAGATATGTGTATATCATATGTGAACGTTTGTATGCATGTATTTTCCACGAAAACCCTTAATTTTTAATAGCACTCTTTAAGCTCTTAATAGAACACTTAAGGGACTACGATAAGTATGTATGTATCGAGGTTAGATTAGTTTAAGATAAGAACTTGAATTCTCCCTTAAAGAGTAACTGCACTTTAAATCTTTTAGAAAAAAAATTTTTTTTCTTTCAATTAAGTTTAAGTTAAGAAGCTTTAAAGCTTCTAGGATATTTGTAAAAAAATTCATTATCTGAAAATAATTTTTGTCTTTGAAAATTTTGACTTTTCTCAAAGTGCTCTAGAAAGACTAAAGACTAGAAAGAAAAAAATTGGTCGATATTTTGGACTCAAACCTTAATGAGTTTTAAAGGGATACTTTTATGATATTTCTCTGTCTAGGTACAAAAAAGAGCAGGCATCTTCAGGAACCTAGTTGAAGAGAAAATTCAAATACTAGAAAATGACGGGTTTCCATCTCCTTTATATTCAGAAATGCCGGCCAATATATGCGGTAAAATTTCAAAATATCGATTCCAAAACATTTTTTAGGTGCAGAAAGATTTTAAAAAACTTGTATTCTATCTGGATTTTTGTTAATTAATTTAAATAAATGCCCTAAAAGAGAAGCATTTTCATTACAAAAAAAGTTATCAAATCTCGGTTCCAAAACAACAAAAGAGGTTGTGAAAGGAAGCGTAATTTGCAAATTATTTTCAAGGCTACGCTTCACGCTTCATTTTTTGCGAGACGGCCTTGATTGAAAAGGGGATCGTTTCCCTCTTTTATCTTAGCTTAATTCGATTAATTATTGTTGCCAATCAGTCGAATTCTTATTCGAAATCAACTGAGCTGATATCAAATCAGAGTTTCCCCACACCCTGAACTATTTATAGTTGCTACTGTATACCGTCTTAACACAGTAAAATTAAATGAAGAAAAATATAGAATGGGACCGTGTAGAGTAAAAAATGTTATCGACTTTGGTCCTCACGGTGATTGCATTTTAATGTCTCGACCTTTTCATTTCTAACTGTGCTGATACCATACATAAGAAAATTCTTTATTTATCATCGAAATTTGCACCGCTTAGTGAAAGCTTTTTAGTGTAAAACGCGAAAGAGAGGAATACACTTCTTAGCAGCAACAATCGTTTGTATCAAATTCGTGATATTTGCTTATGCTATGCCTTGCCCGCTTAATTATTCAAAGCAATCCCAACTGAATGGAAAAAAAAGTATTTTATTTACTTTCCGTCATACTTGCAAATTGTTTTCTATCAAAAGCGCACCTGGTCTCTTACATTAATTCCTTGAGTAATGGATAAGAGCAGTCCCTTTATGATAGTTCCTTATTTTAATCATATACATTTATCGCCTATTTATCGTATTAAATATCATAGCGTTCGACAGTTGACACGAAAATTAATAAACATTAAAAGCGTAGATTTCATCTTCAATGATTAACGCCGAATGAGCACATATCCGCCAATATTCATTGTATGGAGAGTTCCCCATCCGTTAGAGCGTCAAAACGTTTGCATTCACGTTTAGCTGAAAATGTTTTTCCGCCTACGTAACACGGCGAATACAACGAATAACCATAAGACATTAATTCAAAATTATGCTCAATATATTCTACATTTGGTCATTGGCGTTACCGACGATGTAGAAAAAAGTTAGTGTCATCTGAAGATGGCCGTACTTAGCATACTTGCGTGCCGTAAACTTCGTTAGTTCTCTTCTCGTATTAGCGAAACTACTTCTTATTGATTTGGTTTATATCTATGAGTTTAATTAGTAAATACTTCACATCTATATTAGTCAACCAAACGAAAACAAATTACTACTTGTGTGCTAAAAAAAAAAAGAATTGTTTTTCTTTAGTCACCAAATCGATATGATAACATGGACATATACAGCGCATTGAAAACTTTATAAATTTTTTTCTTATAGTAATACCAACTCTAATAATCAGCAGTATTTGCCAAATACAATGATTTTTAATTATTATTTGTAATGGCTTGTACAACATCAATATTACGATTTTTGGCTTTTATTTTGAATTTTATTAATTTCGTAAGTTTAAGTTCATAATCATAATTTTATACTAAGAGATATCATAATTGCAACTTACTAACTATCAATTACTTAGATATTCTCGGTTCTTGTCGCCTGCTCTTGCTTATACTCTATAGCGGTATTTAATAGGAGTGGAATCATAACAGTACCATGCATAATCGGTTTATTATTAAGCATTATACTTGCTTTCAATGCAGCGCTTGGTTATTTTATTGTATATCAAAATTCTACACGCCTAATATGGACGGTGAGTTGTTGCTGTCCTTAGAAATATTTCGAGTAAAAATCATGAAAATTTATATCTTTAAAGTACTTATCACTTATGACTTTGCTAATGGTTGCTCAGATTGTTGCTATATTTTTCGCATCCATCGAGTTCAAAAACTTGGCCGATGAAATAGTATCGAATGCTTGGCATGCTCAAATAGTTGATTCCAGTATCATAACTTCCTATGAAATAGAGGTTATTTCACTTTCCTCCTTATATCAGGGATGGCGGTGGAGAGATATTAGAACAAAAGTACTCATATTTTGGTTTAATAATTCTACTATCGGCTTATAAAACACTTAGTGCCGACAAAACTAAATAATGGTGGAAAATTGAATATCAAAATAGGCAAACCTTCGGAACAGTATCTTTTATATGTCCATCTTTGATATATTGGACATGGCAAATGCTTTAAAATAATATTTAAAAAAACATTCATTTCAGTTTGAATGTTGTGGAAAATTCGGACCAACAGACTATAGCGATTATGGTCAAGAGATACCAATTAGCTGTTATGCGAATGGCAACAGCACTGGTACTAGCGATTACTTTACCAATGGTTGCCTAGAAAAGATAACTGATTTATACGATATTGGCGAATCTTTGGAAACGATCAGTAATTGGATATTGATAGGTTTAGAGGTGATGCAAGCTTTTTCATTTCTATTTAATTCTTATTATATATTTTATATTCATATTAAATTAAATTCTTATAGGGCACAAGTGCTTTAGTGCACGATATTTTTGCAATCACGCAAGCAAACCAAAAAAGGCGAAAAAACTTTTACTAGACGTTTGTGAAATTTGTAAAATAAAGTACTTAGTATTTGAATTAATGCATAATAAAGCTTTTAAATATATGGATCGAATTGTCTGAAAACCAATTCATGGAACAATACTCGGACTACAATATTCACTTATACAAATTGAATATTCACATATTTGGATGGAATACTGAAACGTGATTATATTTACCACTAAAATTCTTTAAAACAGTCTTGAAGAAATTCTTTAAAATTAGTTACAAATCGATTATTAAAAATAGTTCCGAGTTATGAGGCAGCCTTGAAGATTTCTTATGAAATTTACTATGAATGAATTGACAAAAATAGCTGAAGTGAAGTTAACTCACTGTACTTCTCCCATTTTTTTATCTTTGCTAAAATTCAGCCAAATTCACAATTGATTTGCGTCTTTGCTAAAGCAACTCGTAATAAAGTGACATCGAAAAATAAACAAAAAAAATTGAACGAAAATAGAAATTGTAAACATAAAGGAAAATCCAAATCATGTCTTATGGTACAAAAATGAAGAGCGCGCTTATTGTCGGGGAGAAATTAAAATATAACAAAAGTATTATAAACAATTGTAATGAAGAAAGTCATACCCAGTTTTCGATATATGTGAAAGGGATCTACAAGCTATCAAAAACACTTCAATTTCGTGGCTATTATCAGTATCGAATTGTAGTCAAAAGCCTCCACATATATATTCTCCCTAATATACATATAAAATGTTTACAAATAGTACTTCCTACTCTCTTAATAATAACACCTTTGGCTAAACTAGAAAATCTTGTAAACTCGTATCGGCCAACAGTTTATTGATAAAATTTTCTGAAATATTTAAAAGAATATATGTTACGGGTTACTTTTTAAACGTAAAAAACTTCTTTCAACTTCAACGTATTTGTTCTGTTTATAGAACAGACGTTTCTTTGTTAAACTTGAACCTCACGAGACGTTATTGGCTTTGTCAGAAAAGGCAAAATATGAATCGTTAACGTATAGTCTCGTGGTTAGGCAATACGGCACCTTTCGATCCCTGATGCGGTTTCGATCCTTGTGCTTTATTTCTACATATGTATAAAAGTTACAGCTTCATGCATAAGTTTTTCTGCATTCAGTTTGAAAATGTTACGCTGTTCGCAAGTATATGCGAATATGATCTGCTTCTGGACGTTATCAAAAAAAAAATCAAATCTATATAAATATGTGCTGGTTAATTAAGCTCTGAAGTAAGGGATATCATGAATTGAAGCACTGCCTAAAAAATTTCTTTGTTTCCTTCAAATTCTTTCCTTCTCTCAAATTCACTTAATTACGGCAAACCATAAATATTACATCCGCTTTTGTTTTTTCAAAATTAATATTTTTCTTAGGAAAAATAATTATTTCTCAGAGAAAGAGAAAAAAATGCATTCGTCACAATATATGTGAAAATGTCATCTCTCTTTCTTCCATATATTTATTATTCTTTAACGAAGCGCCATTCTTTGTAGATTTGTAACTTGAATTTCACCGAATTTAAAATAAAGCTGAGTACGGTTTTGTTTTTTTATACAAATATTTTTTTCCATTTCTATACGTAAATAAAATCCAAATTTGAGTTTGACTATTAAATGTGGGGAGCGAGCGTAAAAAGCAGAGATGTTATAAAAACAATCACTGCTTGTCGGCAGCAAAAATAAAAAACATTATATCAACGTAATAACGTTATTTACTGCTTGCTATGCTGTTGGTGTAAGCATATAAATAAAACTACTATACTATATACTTCATGAAGCATAAAAATGTAATTAAAAAGTTAGAGATGTCCTCAAATAAAAATTTTCTTTTAACCAAAAGAATCTCATTTCCCTTTCCTTAACAACATGTAGTGACAATTAAAACAAAATTCGTGATTGTTTACAAGCCTTCGGATGCTATTTGCAAGCTTCTACCTACGAATGTCGGCAAATATTAAACAAGTAAAATACTTTACATATGCACAGGGTGCAATAGCAATAATTTATTGTACTTTAGCATTTTTCGCTCTGCATGCATTAGCATATGTCTGCTAACACTTTCGCAACGGAAACCTTTTTGCATTTGTTGAATATGTGTTCAATCTCACAATGAATGTGATCTCTGTACTGTGTTTTTACCAACAACACATGTTTTTGCATTAGTTTATTGTTTTGCTCAGTTCAATCAGTGTAGTCGAATAATAAAAAGCAAAGGAAATCGAGTATAACTAACTACCAAATAAAATGAATTTAAATTTACCGCTATATGCTGCTCTTTTCACGTCCCACGGTCTTAGTTTAAAGTGAGCAGTGGCGAGAGATTTAAAGGCATTCTTCGGCAAACGGTCAAAGCGACAGTGCATTCACATTTAAATAGCGATTTTACTTTATTACGCGAAAACAATTTGCAAGTGTCGAGATATCGTTATGGGCTTACGTTTCCAACAGTTAAAGAAGTTATGGATATTATACTTGTTCCTGCTTTTTTTTGCATTCTTTATGTTTGCACTCAGTATCAACTTATATGTAACCACTTTGCAGAGCAATGGACAAGAACAACTGTAAGTTGATTTGCAACATCTTTTCCTTTTTGTTAGCAAGAATTTTGTAATATGCACTGCAATTCAATTTGTAAATCTTAAACTATTTACAAATGGCCCTCATGGATGACCGAACAGCAAGAGGAAAAATTATAATGAAATTAAGTTCATACTTCCAAACATATTATTCAGTGATCGATGTATAAATTAATTTGATTGTGCAATAATTGCCTAACACCTACGTGAACTGAAGTGATCATCTCATTGCATATATGAAAAACAAAGCAATATATTAACATAAAAATAAAATTATCATAATGTTATTGATTATAGACATCTACGTACATATTTGAGTCATTTCTTTCTGCAAACTATAGTTTCTTTACCCGCTGCCTTCTTAAAAACTATCGAATTAAACGCTGATTAATTTATTTAATTTCTTTTAGTTTTTTTTTTACTGTTTTAATAACTAGTTATGTTCGTATGTCTTTTATATATATACATATAGACAACCCAAACCACCGCCAAAACGCCGTTCAATATGGCCTATAAGAAATATTGTGGCTCATTATATAGGTAGAGGTGATATATATGGCAATATGACTGCAGGTACGTTCTTGTTTATTTACAATTATAATTGTTTCCCTTTCTCTCTCTTCCACTCTCTCTCTCTTTCTCTCTCTCTCTCTCTCTATTTGTATGTATGTACGTATGGGTTTGTGCAAAAATAGTGCACTAACTAACGTTAGAATTAGTTTATTGACCCATAATTATTTTTGTAGACGATTACAACATCAACTTATTTAATCCCATAGCTGGTGAAGGTGCCGATGGCCGTCCAGTAATTGTGCCAGTTAAAGATCGTTTCCGTATGCAACGTTTCTTTCGATTAAACAGCTTCAACGTTTTGGCTAGTGATCGTATTCCTCTTAATCGAAGTCTTAAGGATTATCGTACCCAAGAGTAAGTAACGGCTTTTCGTTATTATTATTGGTTTATTTGATTATACGGTTAAGAAATTGCATGTTAGGAACGAATCACATATGTTTGTTTATTTATTCATCTGTCATCTTATTAGGCAAGTGCAACGAGGTCAAATCATACCTCTCTCCGTTCATCTTTTAACTCCATTTTATAAGAATAAATAAATCCGCAAATTTTCATTTATTTACAAGTGACAATCAAGATTTATTCCAAGTGCAATTAAATTGTTTATTTATTTTCTCAATAACCACAAAATATTAATTAAAAATTCCGTGCAATCAAGTTTAAATAATTATCAGATTTTTGTTGTTAGTTCTGTTTTGTTGTCTACTCTAATAGAAGCTAACGGTTTAGCTCAACTGAGTTTGCATTAATTTAAAACTTAATATAAACAAACATCTGAGCATACAAACAAAAGTCTAATTGTTTATTACCGAACATTGACTATAAATTGGTATAAATTATAACCCCTTATCTTTGATCATCATAACTATTAAGTTTTTTTTTTTTTTTGATTAGATGGTACATCTAATAATGAAATAACTCTCTCAAGCAAATTTATCAAAATTCATTTTTTTTTTTTTTAAATAAACTCATTAAACTCTTAATGATTAAATAAATTATATCATTAAAAACCTAAAGAATAACATTATATGTGGACTTCATGACAAACGACATTGTGCAAATATAAGTTCAGTTCTTAGGTCGAATTCCGGAATTAATAAAGAAGTAAACAAAAAACTATTGTTTTTTTATTTCCTACATTTTTTATTAAAAAAATCAAACGGCTCTCGAATATTCTAACCACTTGACTTTACGGGATTCCACAACATAAGTAATTGTTTAACTTTTTTCTTATAAATGACCAAACAAATTATCCTTGTGTTTTTATTGCTCGCTAAGTCGGATTAAATTAATCTTGACTTCGATGGCATTGCTAGGCTTTTAAGAAGAACGTATAACTGTAGCAAATGTGCATTAGTGGATGTATTGTGCTTTTCTGTTATTCCGGATTTTTAGATATATTCACCATTTCACTATATGGGATTTCAAGTTAAGTAAACTTTTTTGCTTTTAAATGATCAAACAAATTACGACCTATATTGCCGATACTAATTACACTGAGAGTGATGGCAACAGTCTTTAGTGTACGGAAGCTTTCAGGCTTTTAGTAAGAAATGTTGTGGGTGTGGAATGTATTGTAGTGTATATCTTTAGATTTTGCGTGCGGGAAATCGATTATAGGCTTGCCGGATATTCTAAGCATTCGATCGGGAAGGAATACAAATTTTTCACTGTAAACGATTAAGGGTGAATGAGGGAAACTTCAGGTCTAAGACCATGCATTGGGCAATTAAAATTCTTTCATTTGTAGATAAGTTTATCTACTTAGCTCTTTTCTAAAACAATAACTCAATTTGCTTAACACAATTTTATAATAAACGGGGGAGCAGTTGTTGTTCTAGGGCCGACAATTACGAATTCGTCAATAAAAACTATATTGCTAAGAACACTATATTTTTCTTATAGGTGCCGAAATAAAGTTTATAAATTAGATGAACTGCCGACAACATCGGTTGTTATTGTCTTTCATAATGAAGCATGGTCAGTATTGTTGAGAACTATCACAAGCGTTATCAA
Organism: Glossina brevipalpis; assembly: GCA_000671755.1. NCBI lineage: Eukaryota > Metazoa > Arthropoda > Insecta > Diptera > Glossinidae > Glossina > Glossina brevipalpis. The sequence goes on from KK351113.1 coordinate 625,314, forward strand.
TCGAACTCCACAAAAATTACTTAAAGAAATTATACTTGTCGACGATGCGAGTGATCGAAGTGAGTGACGAACATAGTCCAGATAGATATTTAATATATTCTTAAATCATTTCACGTAATTTCAGATTACTTGAAAAAACAACTGGAAAATTATATCAAAGTTTTATCGGTACCTACAAGGCTTTTCCGTATGACAAGTCGAAGCGGTCTCGTCTCAGCTCGTCTAATGGGAGCTAAACATGCTCTTGGTGACGTTCTAGTATTTCTTGATGCTCATTGCGAATGCTCACGTGGTTGGATGGAACCTTTATTGCAACGCATAAAAGAGTCACGCAATAGTGTAGTCTGTCCGGTGATTGATATTATTTCTGATGATAATTTTAGTTATACAAAAACTTTTGAAAATCATTGGGGTGCTTTTAATTGGCAACTGAGCTTTCGTTGGTTCTCTTCGGAACGCAGAGGTGCATCTCTGAGAGAAACACCAACGAAACCTATAAAGACACCGGCCATGGCTGGTGGTCTATTTGCCATCGATCGTAAATATTTTTATGAAGTTGGAGCATACGACGAGGAAATGAAGGTGAAAAGTTTTTTTATTAGTTTATCCCTTTTTTCTCTAAATCGTTTATGGGACAATGCTTTTTAGATTTGGGGTGGCGAAAACGTAGAAATGTCTTTTCGCATCTGGCAATGTGGAGGCAGTGTGGAAATTAGTCCATGCTCTCACGTAGGTCATGTGTTTCGTAGCAGTACTCCATATACTTTCCCGGGTGGTATGAGTGAAATTTTAGGTAAAAATTTGGCGCGAGCAGCTATGGTTTGGATGGATGAATGGCAATATTTTGTAATGCTATATACATCGGGGCTTTCGTTAAATATGCGCGATAAAGTCGACGTTTCGAATCGTTTAGCATTGCGGGAGAAACTTCAATGTAAACCATTCTCTTGGTATTTAGAGAATATATGGCCTGAGCATTTTTTCCCAGCACACGATCGTTTCTTTGGCAAAATTATTTGGTTAGATGGTGAAACAGAATGTGCACAGGCTTATACAAATCATATGAAAAATATACCGGGTCATCGGATATCTCGTGAATGGACACGTGTTATCAGGGAAATCGACAGTAATTCCGATCAGTTTATGTCTCTTATCGATTTAGATCGGGACAAATGCTTGCGACCGGTTAAGGAAGATGCACCTCGCACTTCGCTACAACCGATAACAGTGGGTGATTGTAATGCTCATCATCACACAATGGATATCTATGTTATCACACCGACTGGCAAAGTTATGACTAATAACAATATTTGCCTGACATACAGTGAACCCAAGCAAAATCTTATACAAACACTAAAAAATCGTAATGCCACCACAACTAATGTTCAATTAGCACAATGCCTTGGAAATGATTCTCGACAACTATGGGATTACGATTTAGATGTAAGTTAAGAAATTATTGAAACATTCTTTTAATTTAACCGAATGAACTTTAATTTTTAGACCCAACACATTAGCCATCGTGAGACTAAACTATGTTTGACCCTAAAATCGGCTTTAACGGGAACACGTATACAAAAGCCAGAAAAAATTGTGATGGCCATTGAATGTGATTTCCGAGATATCACTCAAAAATGGGGTCTAATACCATTGCCATGGAAACTTTAACTTAGAAAACTAAAAAATTGAAAAATAATATGTAGTGCAATTAGAAAATTTTGGAAAATTTTCATCTTTAAACACTCTCACCCACACTCATATACACACAAACACAAATGTACACACACACACACATCAACAACACGCCAGCGAAATGTTCAATGTGATATTTTATGATGTATTTTAAATATGAGAAGATGACTTTTCCTAATTGTATGCCATTTTTCAAGCATATTAATCTGAAAATGTTTTCTGAATTTCTATAGAATATCTTTTTGTTTTTTTTTTTACTTTTTTAAACGATCCAAATATATTTATTAACAATTTTATAATTTAAAAGTATAAAAGAAAGAATACCAAGCATTATAATTTTTTTGTTTTTTTTTTGTTTTGATAGGAGTGAATGCAAAACAATGATGATGATAATGATGATGATGATGTTGATGTTTTTAATAATAATTAAAAACGTATGGTAAGAAGGTCAGGGGCCAACCCAAATTTTTTTTTCTTTTCTTTTGTTTGTGTTTTTGTTTCTCATCGGGCGATATCAACGTGTTATCAATGACAGCATAATTGTTCGAATCTTTGCGAATTAATTTCTGGCATTCAGTAATTACTCTATACTCTTTTCATTCAGTTCCTTATTTTTAAAGCAATATTTTCTTAAAAAATTCTTTTTGTGTAACGTTGTGTCAATATGAGTGTTGCTTTAACTATCATTAAATGGTTTGTTTTTACTCTAAACCTTTTATGTTTAGTAAGTTTTTAATTTTGACAAATTTTTAAAAAAAATGCGTTCAATCTATTCCTTGGTTTTAAATAGTTTTTAGGTATCGGTACGATTTGTTTAAATGCTTTCGGTATAGAAGATTCTACTCCTGGTACGGATGCTCATACCTATTATATTTTAGGTATATTGCTTTGCTCTCTTCTCTGTTTAACAATAATTATTGGATGTTATGGTATCTTCTCAGAAATTCTTGGTTTCAATATCATTGTAAGTCTTCAGTTAAATTAAATTTTGTTTTTATTTAAATTTTTTATTTTCTTATCACAAAATATGTTTATTTACCGATAGTATTCGTTTTTTGTGCTGGCTTTGTTAATCATACAGTGTTTGCAAATGCGTACTTTTCAACCGCATAGCTTCTACTTTGATAAGGTACAAAATTCGGAATTAGCCTGGCGTTCAATTGCAAATGCGGCATCTTTGGAATCCAATGTAATTGTTCTTTTTAGATTTCTTTTGCAAACTTTTTTACATAACGTCTAATTGCTAATTCAAATGACGTTTATAGTATCATTGCTGTGGTTTATTTAATGTTAAGTGGAACATACCTGCTAGTTGTTATGAAGAAAATCCAAATCACTCAGCTCCTGATCCTGTTTGTTTAGAGGCATCATTATGGCAAACATATCAATTTAAACTGCGGCGTCAACAAATATTTAACTGGGCTCTTGTAATATCTGAAGTAAGTAGCCGCCAAATTCCTTCCAAAAAAAAAATATATCTTTCATACACCCCCCACTACCTTTATCTATATAAACGTTTTTAAACTCCATAATATTAAATGGGCGTGACTAATTTTTCTCTATTCTTGTAGCATACAAATTTTTATTACGCATCTGATGTAGTTCGAATAATGAGCAAAGAACCAAGAAGGCAGAGCAGATCTTCATACTGTGCTGTAAGCATGTCCTTTGATCAATTTAGGCCATTTTCAATACTATCTTGAGTGCAAGTGCTTTCAATGTTTATGCCAAATTTCAAATTGATGTCTTCATTTTTGCGACCAGGATAATTGTTATCACAGATATTATTTAATCGAACAGACTGACATGCTTATATCGAGTCTAAGCCTTATGTTGATTCAAAATATGTATCACACATGAGGTGTCTGAAGGTGCCTTCCTTCTCACCACTGAAGGATGGGCATATATTTATTTTGTCATTTTGTCTACAATGTCTAGAAAGAGACTTAAGAGGTTGCATTAAGTACATATTCTTGATCAACGTCAAATTTTGAATTGATCTGTCTATCCGTTTTTGTAATATTTGTGGTAAACAAAAATGAAGATATTTGCTTCAAATTCGAAGTTTTTTTCCGCGAGCTGGTATTGAAGAAGGATTAAATCGATCAAGCGAGACGCTCACAGTGCAGTGTAAACTGAGAATATATTTGTTTTCAAAGCAAAAAAAAAAATGGGTTACTTTGATCGTTATTCATAAACTGTAGCAGATGAATCTATAAAAATTTCTACAAGTAGAATGTTAGTTATCCTGCAATATCTGTATAAAAATGAGAAAAATGGACGAAGCCCACCTAATAAGATAGAGTATTAAAAGATCAATTTTTTGAGCAAACGTTTCTAAACTCAAGAAGGAAGCTTTAAAGATCCAATAAAGTGTATATATTCTTGATCAGTATCTAATTCAGAATCCGCTTAGATTTTTCCGGCAATGCATCTGTTGATCTGCCTATCTGGGTAATGTCTGCGGTGAGCATTTTTTCGGTCCCAACAACAAGGATATCTAGATCAAATTTAACAAAAATATTGAAAACTCTTGTACGTATGCTGGCATTGAAAGTGGGCCAATTCGCATAAATCAGGGCAGCCAGATAACACAAACTGAAAAATCCTTTACATTTTGGGTATTTCGATCACCAGTCATAAACTATAACGGATACACAAAGATTTCCACGGTCTTCCATAAAGATGGAAAATGTCTGCTACGCCCATCCGATATTATGTAGTATCGGAACTAGGCCTCTTTCGATCTTTTTCCTAAAAAGAAGGTGATGGGTACAAAAGATTCAGTCACAGTCGAATATAAGTTTCAAAAAGTTCAAAAAAGAAAAATTGATTTAAATTATTCTTATATTCTTAATCGCTCATAGACACTGAATTTCTTTCTAAAAGATCTGCTCAGTATCGGTTTATTGGCATTTTCGAAATCCATAAAAAACTTTTGTATCTCCTGAATTGAAATATATATATAATAGAAATCTAGTGAGGATATACAGCTTCAACTTTTTCGAATTGGCGAATTCTTCAGGAATCGTATAAAAGCTTGAATCTAATAAATTTCAAAACTAAACTTTATTTTAGAATATTTGGTATTTATTTTCTTTCTTCTTACTTCATTCGGATGCCTCTTCTTTAGTGTTCCCTTCTTCTATATATTTTATTTGTTAGAAATATCTGCAATTTTCCCACCCATGTATGTAAAGTATATTTTTTTAAACCTCTAAATAGAGCAACAGATTTATTATAAATATAAATATAAATAAAAAAATAAAAGAAAATCGCTCTATTCTTTATTTTTACAGATAAATGCATTATTTTATTCAATTATTTTATGTGTATTACTGTATCGACGCATGTCTAATCAAAGAAGGGAACGTGAACTTGCCAGGGCCTCTGTACGTCATAATCCAGAGAATCATGTTGGATTACAAACACACCTGTTATCGTGTTAATCGTTGCGGATACTCATTGAGTTCGAATCTTTCACCTCTGCAAAGAGAATACATAGCGCTCTCCTTTTTATCACGAAGTTTTTGTGATAAACAAAAAGCCATTATTGATACAATTCCTTGAAATATCTATAAATACGTATAGTAGGAAAAATCAAAAATAATTAATATTTTTACAATCTCTATTCATCTATTTATATAATAATACTTAATACTTGCCATGAAGTAAATGCTAGTCCATAAAAAACTATACAGAAAAATCCATAGCATTATTCTGGATATAATTTCACTTATTAAAGTGCAAGCGGTCTATTAAAAGTTACAATTATAAGTTCTTTTAATTATTAAAGATTTTTTAATATCATTTTCATTTTGTAAATTGAATTCGATTCTTAACTGGTACCGTAGGAGCCGAATGTGGAAGAAATATTTTAAAATTATTTTTGAGGTTTAAGCTTTGTGGCCAGTTGACATTTCATTAATTCTGGTGTATGGGATTTTAGCATGAAGGTTCGACGTCATGGAATCCATCCATTCATGATTAAAGATCAGTCAGCGAAGAAGATACTGAAGACATTCTTTAACAATTAATTACCTGTCACAAACGAATTAGGTAAATTATTAACGAAAGGGTAGATGTGAAGTGGTTCAGAAAAGTATTTTCACGCACATGTCTTAATGCAATATCAAAAGGTTTTGTTTACTTTGAGCGATCGCGAGTTGCATCAGAAAAGAAAATTCGAAATAGATCAGTTATATGTATCACTTAAAATTGCATATATAGTTTTAACTGCATCAATGACTGCAAGATGATTTTTTGGCAAAGGGAATAAACGAGAGGTCACTTATGGTTCTCCAGTTAGTAATCAATGAGTGCGTTAGCTCTTGGGATGTCAGAATGATGATAATATTATATACGGTGCTTTCGAAAGCGAAGCTTATCTAAAACTGCCCTTCTTTAAAAGTCAAGCACCTAATTTTTGTATGATCCTACATTTAAGCATCTGAAAAGGAAAGGTCCCAAAGTGCGGTTCATTTTGGTGGCACCTGATTGTAACGCAAATCCAATTCTTAATAAACAGCTTTCCCAATATCGAACATGCAGTTTCTATCCCACGCATCAGTCCTCTTTTCTAATCGAATCGATCGCAAAACAGTAATGTTTTATAAGAACTCAATGTGCAAATTTTCGAACTCAAAGGTTATAATATACGAAAAATAGTAAATGTCATGCTGCTCTATCCTATCTAATCGAGTTCGCTGATAGAAAGACACATTCATATTAGTATGTTTATAAAGCAGAAAAAAACTCTTCCGATCTACCTTCGCAGAGTTTTGAAGTTATTTTTTCGATCAGGATTACTCTAATGAAAAATTCAAATTAACAAAGGATTTATAATATATTTGTGGTCAATTATATTTCTATGTTAGAAACAGAGGTAGTTCATAGGCTGTTTACCTTTCGACGAAACCTTAAGAACTCATTTCGAAAGCACAGGACTTTATGCTTTACAAATGAAGCAGATCATGATATTTATCACGGTTTAAAAAAAAAAAAGGGTTCTTCAGTGAAATTGCTTCGGTGGACCGAGTCTAAACGATAATGTCAGTTAGATATGTGCTTTGTGATACCAATCAAGTGTCAAATTGACATTACTCCTATGCGGGATGTATGCGTCATAATATTTACTATTTATTTTTTTCTTACTTACAACTTCTAAAAGCCAAGATGACTCAATGACAGCCGCCACGCAAAATACTGCTGACAATACCATATTAAAGTAGTTTAAAGCCAAGTATGTCCCGAATGTTTCCGGGTTAATGAATAATGATAAAATAATATGGAAGATGGCACCCAGCTTCAAGAAAGTAAATATAACTTTATTAAATGAATGAATAATAATTTAATGAAGTGATGAAAACTCACGATATTGAAAGAATTAAAGGCAATGAAAACGTATTTAAAATATAAAATAGAAAACGCCATACTTTAAAGCACTAAACTCTATATGCGTTCGACACTTTTCTATGTTAGAAATGAATTAACGCTTGGAAAGCAAACAAATGGATTAGTAAACCGTTTATGTGTTTGGAAAATATTTTAAAATATAAATTTAAAAATACTTTTGTGGTTTAGAATGCAATTATTTTCGATTGCGAGGCACGAGTGTTTTTTTGAAGAAGAATTATAAGTAAAAGATTGGTATGAAGTTGTCTTCATTTGCTTGAGTTATTGAGCATGTTTGCGAGAGAGAGAGGATCGATTTGAATAAAGAAGATTCTATTTTTCTACAAAAGCAAATTATGAAAAACAGTAATTATTTATAAGAATATCAATTTTCTATTCTCTATTACTCTATCGCTCTGAATTTTGCATGTTTTTGCACCTATTCAAAATTCTATATTAGAATTTTGATACAAACGAATTCCTGATTGATATATGGGCAACATACCACCGATTGGAGATTGTTTGAGGCTGAGTTCAGGAAGCAAACGACAGTGAATTTTTGGACCTTTTAAATTTTAAATTGTTGATTTCTGCATTTCTTAGAAGTTTAAAACTCAAAGATAACGATGAACCCTTGCGGATTAGAATATTAAAATTGCATTCTGAGTACTTATATCGCAGTTTAAGTATTAATACAATACCGTAAGTATTAATACCATAATGTAAGTAATAATACCGTAGTGTAAGTACTAATAAATTAGTGAAAGTATTTATACCGTCTATGTGTTCTTGTGATTTTGAGGTTTTCTTCTTTATTTTTTTTTTATTCTTAAAGCACTTTGAAATCTTTTGGTTGTTTTAGGCCATTTTAGTATTTGCTTGGTATTATGATAGATCTGCCGAATACTGAAAATATTCTTCACAATATCATCAGCCATATTAATTATGCTTCCGTTATGCGAGACGATTCACTTCTATTTTTTTCTTGCGTATTGGATATCTATAGCTTATATAAGAAGCTATAAAAATTCCAGTTGTCTTTAAAGTTTGTTATGATTTGTGTAGCAAGCGAACGCTATTTACGATATCCCGTGGAGACCGAACATAATGTATCTTGAGGTAAGGCGACTAAAGATTAGTCTGTATGGGACCATTCGAACTTTTGACCTCCACAAGCATACGTGACAAAAAATATTCATTTCGTGCAAAGAATTTTTCCTTGAAATTTTAAACTTTTCCTCAAGCGCTTTGGGAAGACTGCCTACGGCAAATAGATCTCTACTGTGACGTCTAACATCTAACTTCTCTAATACACTAAGAGATATCTTTCGAAAATGTCTATAATCGTTTAAAAGTCTTTCGAAGGAAGAAAAGCTTTAGTATCGCTTTATTGAGGCAATCGTTGAACAAGTATAAGATTGAGAGCGATTTGAAAGCTTGCAACGATTCTGTCAAGAAATTGAAAATTTAAGATGAGATTTTTGGAGTTGATCACATGAGCTCCTTCTATCGAATTGTACATTTTCATATCTTTTTCTCTGTTATTTCGTAACAAGCTTCTCGTGCTTCTTCTCCATCATTCCTTCATGCGGTCGAACATGTTTCTTCCCTACATAACAAAGTTTTCCGCGGTATTCCATAAAAATAAAAAAAAAACTGCCACGCCTACCTAATATTATAGAGTATCGAAACCAGGTTTTTTCCTACCTTTTTTTGGAAGTTAATGGTGGCGGTTGTAAAAGACTCGGCATAATTTTCTTATTTATTATTATTTTTCTAAAATAATTTCTTTTTTTAATATTTAAACGTGAGATTAATATTAATAAACTCCTCAAATATTATTATTCTGAAACTTTTCCTTTTATCCCAAAAAGAAAAAAAGATTTGCTAAAAAATTTTTTACGTTCGGTACATTGGCATTATTACACCTTAAATAATTTTGATTAAATCTTTATCTCGAGAAATGAAATCCGCATCTAATGCGAGTACATCTAAGTGTTGATGATCACGTCAACATCAAGTGCCAATATGTATAAATAAAACTAAATATAGAATTCAGAATATATTTTACAATCTCTGTAAAGCGTGTTGAGTTTCATAGTTGATATATATATATATATATATACATAGACCTTTGCACAATATTTCAATAAAAACATGTATCGTAAAATTTTAATAGCTGTAGCGTAATGTGTCCGCAGTCAGATTGCAAATTAATGTAACCGTCAATATTATTCCGAGAAACTTATTTAACAGAAAGAAGAAAAGAAAAGAAAACGTTATTAGAACTAATGCTTAAATCTCTTCCTTACTTTCTATACTCACTTCGATGCCAATTAACGAGACGTGAAACCATTTCTCTGCCCGGTATATATCCAAATAAGCGCTTGATACAGCTGATAGACAACCTTCTCCATAGGGATAGAAAGCTTTTTTGTTGTTTTTTTCCAGACGATAACAACTATCGGGAATTTTTAGATTTAATGTAGTATAATCGCTATAACCCCGTTTACCACAACAATGATACTACGAAAGAGAGTAAATTATTCAATCTTTAGTGAAAACTTTTCATTGCATACGTTCTCAATACTTACATTATATTGCAATGGATTCATTTTACCTCTTTCTACCAATTCTTCAATCCATGTATACGTTATCATGACTTCAATAGTATTACGAACTCTGGATTCATCGTAACGCCATAATTTCCAAACATGACCTATCATTAGCATTAGTAGAATAAAAATATACTAAGAATTTGTTTAGTTAAAGGGATATTGATTAACTTTTGTTGGGTCTTCTTTTCTTTTTTTTTTTTTCTCTTTACCAAAGACAACAGTTTTAGCGAGCCATTAAGTGAACCACCACAACCAATAAAACCTGAGACAACAAGTGCGACTCCCATAATAATTTGTACAATTTTTTCGGTATAATCCAATGATCCATAATTATATTTTTGTAGTTCAAGTGCACTCTCAATCACGCCTATAATACCGAAAATCTGCAAATAGTTAATTTTATATTATTAACTCAACAAATGAGTAATACTGGCAAAATAGAGGGGTTAAAATGGTGTTTTAACCTAACCTATGTTTCGAAACTATTTTAACCTAACTTCTAACCCTCGTGTAACTACAAGAAATCATTAAAAGTACTTGAGAAGAAATCGTGAAGAGTTTTTAAACATTTTTCCAAAAGAAAGTTTCTTAACAGACGCCTGGCTATAGACCAGGGACACGCAACTGTGGATGAACTGTTAAGAAGCGCGTTTAGCAAGTCAGTATATGCGGGTTCAAATCTCATTGCACTAGAGTTTTTTCATAAAATGAAAAAACACCAACGGGCCGATAGCCTAAGCTGCTTGTTCTCTCATCTCTCTAGTCTAAGAATTAATTTCATAAGTCTAGAGTATAATAATAATAATAATAATAATAATAATAATAATAATAGACGAAGGACTTTTAATTTCAGTCGAAAAAAATCGTATAACTTCGTTAACTCTTGATCTACAATGGTCTGATCTATCTTTATTCTCAAGAATCTGAAAGGGCTACAGCACTTACACATAAGAATGTAAGAACTTGTAAGGGCCTATTTAATTATGATCCCATATGAAGGGCTATGTCTATAAAGGTCGTGTCCTTAAGCTCCGAATATGTCTGACTGATGTACCAAAGTCAAGTGCTTATAAATGCCTTGGACTTTCGAATCCATGACCTTATGGTAAATGATCTAAGTTTTTTTATTTTACTTTTGTGTTCCCTCTTATTATCTAAGACTGCTTATCTAGGATATTATTACTATAAATGTCTTATATGACTAAAGGCAGATGCTATTAAAGTTTGTCTATATGTCCATCAACCTACTTATCAGAGAAAATAATTGGATCATAAAGAAACCTATTTTCTGTTTACTTCGGTTGTTAAAAAACTTTGAAAAAGGCTTAAGGAAGAATATACGAAAAATTCGTGACTTATAACAGACCATAGCCACAAATACCTATTTGTACTCTTATCTGAATGCAAAAAAGTTGCAAAATAGAACAAAAAACTGAAATCTCGAACGAAAATTTGTTCTAAATTCAATTACGCCTATAAAGTGCTAATATATAATAAGCAAGAACTTGTGAAATATTTACCCGCTTAGAAAGGCCTTCAATGCAATGACAGGTCTGGCAATGCGGACCAACAAATACTCTACCCTAATTTGACTAATGCAGGCCTTTATTTGATTTCGTTATAAAATATTAAAAGTGTACCTTGTTCCCATGTTAGAATATATTTTTCACGGGAACAACTATAGGGAAAAGGGGGTCTAAAACGTGATTTGTGCAAATTTTCTGTCAAATATCTTATTCTTCAATCATTCCGATTTTGAATCGATGGGTATAAAAGACGGGTCTACTTTAAAACCTTGTGGATGTTGCATACACCCGCTCAAACTTCTACCGTTCTGTACTACAAGTGGTACAGTGGTATAAATAGATCCGTTCGAGTGAATACCTCACGTGTTCGCTTTAAGTTAGTAAAGAGTGATTTTAGTTTCGCCAAAAAAGTTTATTTACCGCCTCAGTGCCATCTACAATAAATAACCAACGCATGTAGACGTCGTCTACAGATAGCAGTCTGAGAGAATAAGTGATTGGTGCGATGTACCAAGTGTCGCGAAAGGGTTAATTTTGAGTATTGATATCATTGATTTTGGATACTTGGTGTAGCTTTTATTCTCTAGTTACGTAAATTTGTTGCATCACTTAATTTATTTGCGCATTAAATTGATATTTCCTCTAGTAGGGAAATCATGCAAATTGTAACCGCCTGGGCTTCAAAGCGCATTCTATTGAATTAACTTTGTCCACAAAAAAAGTAGTTAATTAGCATAACACGATGTTTTTTGTTGTTTGTTTTTCACAATCTTTGAGAAAGTATTGGTCGTTAAATTGGTAATGGATATCTTTTCCATAAACTATACATCAATCTCCTGCTCCTTAAAGGCAATAATTCTCATTATAATCACTTTATCTTAAGGATAATTTTCGATGAAAATTTTTCTACCCTATTCACCTATGACGGCAAATGGGCCGATGGCATCATTCACGATTACATAAATGAGATGGAATTTTTTTTTGGTTTTTTCTATGCTAACTGATAGAACATTTTTCGGAACTCTCCGATCTGAAAATTTGAAATACGAGATGTTGTTCTAAAATATATTTTTTTTTTCTTAAAAACATTCATTCCTTTTATTACGAAATTTGATTGAAGAGGGCACAGGTTATGCTGAATTAAAAGTGAAGACAGCATATGTGTTTCAATTGAAAATACAGCTGAATATAATTTTAAAAAAAAACACAACAACTCAAAATTCGTCATAATATGTTTGCATGTTTGTACCGTTGATATAATTGAAATTTTCACTTTTATTTCGAAACACTTTACAATAATATTGAAGTTTTCAAATACACATCTGCTTAGTTTCTTTTACAAAGTAACTGAGGTTCAATTTTGGCTGAGGATCATGAGATCACAGTTCGTTTATTTGTTTAGAGATTTAGTTAACGTAAAATTATTCATTATTCATAGTTTTTTTCATTTTATATAAAAGTAAATAATTTATTACTTACAATACAAAAAATATTAACTACGACTATGGACCATTGCAAATATGATCGAACAGTTGCCATAATTAAATTTAATAACAATTTTTTTCTTTAACAATTTCGATCTCTAATTTAATTAATAATTTTGCGTCTTTTTGTTTTCCCTCAATATATTAATGGAAAATTCACGCACACCCGAAAAACACGTCTAAATATTTTTAAATGAAAGAAATAAAACAATTCACCAAATTACCAAAATAAATGATGATATTAGGTTGTAGAAAAAATCATGCCGCCTAGTGCTAATGCATACTTGAATTAAAGTAATTGATTTTTTTTTAAAAAAAACGTTACAACCATTTAGTTAAATTTAAACATTAATTGCTTTATGTTTAATTTAAAAAAAAAACGGGGAAAACTGATCTTTGATTCATATTTAACAAGTTTTCTGTACTAATTCTTTACTTAAAAGTTAAAGCTTAAGTTTTAAAGCTTTGAGAATATTTAAAGTTTTAAGGATATTCCGAAAAGTTTCATCATTTGATGATTTTATTATCTAGAAAAGATACGTTGAGTTTTTAATACCATTGGAAGCAGCTGGAATGTTAGAGTAGATGCGTTACGACTTTTCCAACAAATACTTTGAAATTTTACGTTGAAAATGTTGATCTAACTATAATCGGTAAAAGTTTAGCAGATATTGTGTTGATAAAACAATGGTTTTTTCAAGACCTTTCAATGATTTGATGGACCGATGGACTTCGATAATGACAATCATAAAAAATTGTCTTATATTAATAATTTATTATTATTACTCTTATTATTATACTGGTAGTGCAGTGGTATTACGATATCTCCATGCAAATAGGGTGCTATCAGATATTCAAAGTAATTCGAATGCTTGCGTATTATTACTCTTACACCTGATTTTGTTAATAAATTCTCTCTCTCTCTCTCTCTCTCTCTCTGTGTCGCTCGCTTATATACACGAAGTAAATTTACGCCTACAATTTCCATAGGAAGATTTTCCATCGTTTGTGTTCGCATGAATGAAAAATACTAAAATATTCAAAATATTGTGGAGGTCAACAGATACTTTCTTGTACTCAATTCACATTTGTTTGTATTCTAGTGTAGTACATAGTAATGTATGATGAGTTAATGAAAGAGAAATTAATGGCTTTTTCTATATGTATGTCTAGGTAAATGTTTAATAGGCTTTGTAGTGCCAGCAAGAAGTATTATGAAATATAATAAAAATTAGAAAAAATAAAAGAAATATACAAAAAATGACTGATGTTTTTCGACACATGAATTTTTCTTTTTTTTGTAAATTTAATTTTCCTCAATTTTATTCTTCTTACGTATCTACTTCAAAGTGTACGCAATAAGCTTTGAGATTCTAACATATGCTTAAAGTTACTTCTGTAGCGCTATGGTTCTGAGCTATGAAAGGATTGTTTTTTGTTGTGTGATACGCAGTTGACTCTTTAGTTACTTTGAAAGAAACTCTAAGGAAAGGTTATCTCAAAAATGTTTCCTCGCAGACTATATATAAGGGATCATATATAAGCAATTACGGATAAAAAGCTGCAAGAAAAGACAAATGGCTCTTAAGAAACCAAAAAAAAGTTCCCTGGAAAACCATAGAAAACTTTCAGAAAAATAGAACACACACAGCTACAAAAACCTTAAAAAACCTTTCATTGTGTTTGAGGGTCTAAACATAATGAAAATGTCTTAAGAAAAGGCAACCGGATACAATTCATATCGAAGTCAGAAAATCCAAAACGGCATCTTTCACTGAATAAAATATGCTTTGAATTTTTTTTTAGATCTCATTATAACTGATTACCAAAAATTCCGTACCTTGTAGGATTCCTCTCCGTTCTGAAATGCTGAAAGAGTATATAATAGACCTAAGAAGTTGAATCGGGCAGCGTAAGGAGCGCTTTCAAATAATGTTAAACAGGAATTTGCATTAGCCTAACCAGATCAAAGCAGAGCTAGCACTTAACAATTATAAAAACTATTTAAATTGAAGCTCAGTGTGACATCAACAATTCACCCTTAGCACTCCGATGATTCTTCTAAAGTTTCTTAGGGGAAAACAAGTAAACACATAGACGGCCACGTCTGACCATTAAATACCATACATCACTATGTTTGAACCAATTCTTAATTTACTTTCGTGAGAAAACACGAAAAATTTTAAATATATTATGGTGTCGTCCAAAAAATAGATCTACATGGTTCAAATTTGGTGCAGTTAATTTTTATGTCAAATTATTAATATGTACCAATTTCCATCATGAAATATTAACGACCAGAGCTTTTTGTCATAAAAAGGCTTATTTTTGATGGGAATGCTTATATGGGACGGTGTCAAAAATATAAATGGACACAGTCATCCCGAATTACTATCAGAGACCCAATTGCATGACACAATATTAAAAATTACCTCTTTTTTATCATATAAAGGATTGCTTTTCGCAAGAAAGTTTATATGAGAGGTGGTTCAAAAAATGGTTCCATCCAATCCAAACTTCACGCATTTATTTTATATACCAAAATGCTACCTTTTTTACTGACTTTTGTTACATAAAAACTCTTTTCATATGTGGCGTTACATGACGAGTTTTCATAAAAATCGAGTCCATTTTCAACAGATTTTTTCCTTAGGCTAAAACACGTCGGTAATTCCAAATTTCTCAAAAATTACAACCCGCAGCTTGAGCATGGGAATACGTGGACTGACGTCGGGCAGACGGAGCGAATGATTCTGATCGGTATAATGAAAAGTGGGTATATTTTAAGACCTTCTCGGTCACATGCGTCTCCATAAGTAAAAATGGTTCTGATCGGCTTAATACAAAGTGGATCTTTCTTAAGTCCTTCCCGGTTACATTCGTCCCCACAAGTAGTGCAGGTAATAAAAATTTTAGATCCCTTTTATAATATGAAAGACAATTATTAAACAAGTAAAAAAATTATATTCGGTTATGCCGAATCTTTTATACCCACCACAATTATAAAAAAAAGGAAAAAAAATTAAATTTCAATAGGTGGGCGCGACAGATTTTTTTCTATTTTTATGAAATATCGTTGAACATAGCCAGCCATGGAATATCGTAGAAAACAGCGAGAGCAAAACCGAAAGAAAATAGGCACCCTTTAAGCTTATACTGTAGGCGTGGTCTATGATCG
Source organism: Glossina brevipalpis (assembly GCA_000671755.1). NCBI lineage: Eukaryota > Metazoa > Arthropoda > Insecta > Diptera > Glossinidae > Glossina > Glossina brevipalpis. Next base: position 641,206 of record KK351113.1, read on the forward strand.
ATTTGGCCTCTTTTCAATAGCAAAGTATGTGAAAGAACTTCCAATGTTTCTGCCAAATTTGAAGCCAATGTCTCCATATTTGCAGCCAGGAGACTTTACAAAGACCAACAGACGAATAGACGGACATACTTAAATAGTTTCTAAATTTGATGCTGATCAAGAATATATATACTTTGTATGATATCCGAATTTTCCTCCTGGGCATTGCAAACAAAATCACAAAATGAATATACCCTTCGGTGGTGGGTACCTTCGGTGGTGGGAATGAAAAGAAAAGAAAGTTCGATTTACTTCCCTTTGAAATATGTTCTCTACTATCCAACAATGTAAGGTAACGCATGTTTATATGTTTACTTTATATATATATTTCACACTATTTTTTTTGTTTTTTTTTTATTTCACATAGTTAATATTAAAATAATATAAATAAATAATATTTTTATTTGTAAGTTTACTATTTTGGGTCTACATAAATGTATTTTCGATTATTTATAAAATACTTGGACTGGTGATCGATCGATTACATTTGATAACAGCAGGTGGATTAATTTTCGAAAAGTTGTCTTCGACGTTCATTCCGCAAATTTATGCCCAGTAACGAAGTTATTCCCAAGGCTAGAAGCTAGAAGACAGAGAACATAACGTGATATCAATATTTACGTTCTACGTTTATTAGTTACGCGATCGCAGTCTATCACTCTGTCAGGATTTTTTTGATATGCATGAAGGAAGAAGACATATAAGTTAAACGCTGAATTCTAAATCGATTTACTTGTTGAAAATTGAGGTATGTCTCGATAACCATCAGTCCCTCCGTCCGTCTGACATTGATTCTCGAAACTTTGGCGACAGCCAAACGTAAACAGAAGACTGACACTTAGGTGCATAGTTTCCTTCTCTGTGACTTATTAAGTTTAGCTGCGTAAGCTTTTAATACCTTTTGAAAACCTTTTCCTCAAAGTAGTAATATTAGCTTAGCAGGAAACTATGACGAACTAGAACAGTGGCTCATTTGAGATCATACCATTGACGTTGAGATGGGATGCTACCTCCAGTTTAGCTGGTATAGCTTGTAAGGACTGAGGTTTTCAGTCAAAATAATTAGGTGAGATCTTGCAAGATTTGTTGTGTTAACCTTTAGACATGAAAATAATAAAAGTTATGTGTTTGTTTTTGCTTGATTCTCTGCTTGCATGAGCAACCGACAGAAGCAGACATGTCGCGAACGTCTAGGAATTGTTCTTGTTGGGTGAACATTCGACAACATCAAGCGTGCGCAGTGGAAGAGAAAGCGATTAGTGCGCTCAATCTTGAATTGTTGACTGCGAACTTAAGCAGCGATGATTTTTTTTGGGAAACAATGGGGATTTTCAGCAAAAGCTTGTTAATGTTGACAAACTTGCTCCGCTTTCCACCTTTCGTTGTTATTAAAAAAAACGATCAAGACCAAATGCATAAAATACCATTCCCTAAAAGCTTTAAGCCATTTGTATGCTCTATAGTTGGACGGACACGACACGTGACAAGTCTTCTGCAATATTTTCAACTATTTAGGGCAAATACGTTTGGTCAACAAATATTTCCAATGCAGTAATATCTAAAATTATTATAAGAGCTTGTGAATCATCAAAGTTGTTTCCTGTTTTGTGCTTCTAATCTTCTTGGTTGGGAAAGCTCTGAAGTTAGATATAAAAGAAAGCTCCGTATTGCAAATAAGTTAATCACTTGTATCAATTGATTTGGAAGAAGATCCAGCGCAATTTGCAACATGAATTTTATTCGCTTAATATAAGTTTCATCTCAGCTCAGCTACTTCATAGTCTGTTGGGCTTAATGCGAAACATAATCGATGCTTCTAGACAAAGTAACACTATCCGTGATAATGTTAGCGGCAACAAAATAAGGGCACGGTTTGCGTAAGTCAATCTACTCTAAAATCGCGAATAAGTTGATGTGAACAACAATATTGAAAGTTTGCTCTGTCGTGAGTAGTAGCAGACATACTACCGCCAGACTATGATGGGGTCGCTGCTTGTTTGGAACTGCGTTAAAGAGTTTTGTGCTACCATATTAATCGAGCTGAGAAAAGCTGAACATGTTTGCAACAGGCTTAAGGCAAGCGATTTCAATTAAGGCTCAAACTTTTCTCCCGACATAATATTTAACGGTAGTTCATCCAACATGCGGAGTTGTCTTAATTGGTGCAAATCCCACGAGTAAAAAATTTTCCTCTTCCTTAAAAAAAAACACTATTATGGAGCAAACCGATAAACATGATACACAAAACGGATATAAAGTCACAGTACGATAACTAGAAAATAAATCTAAGAATAAAGTCAGAGATAAGAAGAAAGGATACATATTTAACAAGGAATAGAAATAAATTATTATTAATAAGATAAGAAGTGTTAAAGCATCAAACCCTTGACAAAAGTCTCTAATATCCGATTGATGATGGCTTAGAAAATGGGACTAACGGTAGGATGGGTGTTCCAAGACGTTCCAAGACGTTATAAGCTAGTGACGCTTATAGAAATATGAATTGAAAACATTTTCACTTTCATCACGGACTTCTGTATTCTGTTCTTCACAGTCTTCCGTGTTCTGCTCTTCACTGTCTTCACTGTATTCTGTTCTTCACTGTTTTCTGTATTCCCTTCTTCAACGTTTCCCGTGCTCTGTTCTTCACAGTTTTTTGTCACCAACGGAATAGATCCATTTGCGCCATGTATTACTTATCGGTCTTAAAATTAGAAATAATATTATGGAGGACCCTGCAGTAAACCGAATGAGTTTCCAGCATGAGCTCTTGAAACTGGTCTAAGCTTTTATAAAATGTCAAAAAAAATGCGGTTAAAATGATCCCGCTCGACTCATTAGTGTGAAAGTTTGAATTGGAGGCGGCTTAAGACTCACTGCAATTCGATTGAACATTTCCTTCAGTAGTGTTCACAAACAAAAACTAAGAATATATTAATTTTAGCACTTCAGCTATTATTATAGGCACAGAACTTTCTCAACTTTATTTATAATGTTTCGTTGTAAAAGAATTTAACCAAAAGCTTTATGTCAAAAGTCTCTTTATTTTTTGTTTCCACCACACTAAGTATTAACCTAATTACGTCATTCTTAATATGTTGCTTTCAATACCATCACTTAAGTACTCACTTCAAAAAGGAATAAAGTCCATTTTACAGAGGAACCGATATGCGCGCCTTTAGCAGCATTTTGCTGCACGGCCTCTAAACAGTTTTGTGTATAACGTTTCGAATCAATTCTTTCATAGTTTTGATAGCAGCTTTTCGGTATAGGTTTCCTCATCAAAATATAATCCTGAGTCGAATTCTTCCCGCAACAGTTATACTATGAAATCATAAAATAAAATAAAATAAAACAGAAAAAATGATATTTTTACACGCTTGTATACACGCTTGTAAATATATAAGCATATTTGAGCGTATAAATATATACAAACATTCTGTTCAACTTCAGCTATACGTTCCGCGTTAGTTGGATAATTTTGCCAAAGCCTAATGAGGTCATCGGTGGCATTTCGTTTATAATCGGTGGTATGGGCAACCACAAGGATGTAAATTTGAAAAGTCAATAGAAATGTAAGACAGAGTCCATACTGTAAAAAGCAAAAACAGAATAAAAAAAGTATGATAATCAGGGTTTAATTTAACTGAATCGCATTGAACTTACACTCCATATAAGGCCTAACGATTTGCGACAAGTACTAAAACAACCCAAAAATGATGTGAGTATAAGAAATGAACCGATAAAGATTTGTATTATCACAGCGATGTGTTCAAATGTGCCCGGTGTCGATATATTCAATTCATAAACCGATAAAGCTATTAATCCGACACCTAATAACTGGAAATAATTAAAGTAATTGTATCCACAGTTCCGATGTAATTGTGTTTTTTTTTTTTTGTTCTTTTGCTACATACCGACAGCACGGTATTAATTATATTCAACACTATATTATAAAAGGTTGTTTGGCAATTCATGTTCGTAAAGAAATTTTCCACAAAAAAAAAGGCAAAAAATATATATAAAAATAAACGCTTATAAAAAGAATTATTATATAAAAGTTTTAATAAATTTTTTCTCGACCACCATTTGCTTTCGCGGTTAACAGTAAACTAACTTTATTTTTCTTTTTTCTTGCATGTTATTTTTTTCGTTGGTTGTATTTACATTTGTTTCAAGGTTTCTATGCGTATGTATGTACATATATTATTATATATTCATCATTACATATAAGTGAATGAACATACAGGAGGTGGCAAAATTCCTTTACACTTAAAGGAACAGGACGTTTGCTGTAAAATATGAAAGTTGTTGGCTGACCATAAAGACTACAACTGACGTTATTAGTAACGTATTGAGCTCTCCTACCAAAGGCGGCTGAAAGTTTTTATTTAGCGGAGTCAGTTCATTTTTCGCACGAATTTTACCTCATTGGACATCATAAACATTAGATTTACGGAATATGCATCTCAATTACTTAATTGGGCATAATGTTTCCCTTTCTGGGAGATGAGATTTCGCTCTATTTGAATTCTTCATTTTATGTAATACCAAGAAATCTTGTTAGAATTATTTATCGAGGTCACAAGCAATAGCATAAGATGTAAGTAGTTGCCGAGATTTCTAATTGTTCTAATTGTGGTCCATGTCACTTACAAATTATTAAGGCTTCTTCATGGAAGCGAGGAAGTTCACTGCGAAAAATCAAAAAGAAAAAAACCACTTCACTGGTAACGTTTGTGGTACCCTTTGAACAGACATAGACAGATGATAGTGAAAAAATCTATTGTAACAGAGCGGTTGTTGAAATTCGATGACTACCGTCTCCAGCCATCGAACTCTCAAATGCGCAGAGGGAAAGAATGAAACTTTTTAGTTTGGCAGTCTTAACAAGAGTTATATCTGATCGCTTCTTTCTTTTTTTAAACTGAGAACAAGATAGTGGGTTTACTTAATAAGAAACATGAAGAGGTTGGGGACCTTTTGTTACGATTAAATGGCATAGGTACGTCAAGGGCTGTATGTGTGTGTGTGATAGAAGTCGATTTGCCCAAGCTTATAGAAGGTTCCGTCAGATATTCCATCTAACTTTGATTAAACACTCCAAACTCTCTTGTCTTTTCTCAAATAATGATAAAATATCCGATTACGACAGTTACTTCGTTAGTTATTTCAGTAAATTCTCAATCTTACGGTCAATCATACGGCTTTTTTTTTAAGGAGGAGCCAAGACTTGCACACAATAAAAATCCTCTCACGTCAGATGGAACTGCTGTTAAGTATTACATAGGGACAACCATTTGAACATTAGTCCCAAATCATCTGCCTTAAAGTCTTTGTCCTCAGTCTATTGCGAACATGTTCAGGTTTCAGTTCGATTATTATTCCAGCAAAAGCCCTTTTAACGCGATTCAAAACAGCAAGCGAAGATACCGTAGCCGGGGTCAAGCTTTGTAAAGTAATTTGCTTACAAATATAGGCTTCAGTCTTGCCTCTCGCACCTTTGAGTCGTGGAGATTCCAACAAAGCGTGCCAGGACAGCATGAACAGATACTGCAGAAAGCATGCTTTGGAACTCCCTTGGCGTCCACTCTTCGACATCATGAGTTTCTTATTCAATGGCCCTATGCAGACTTGTCTCATCTCATCTGGCATGTTTGCATACTTTGCTCGAGAAAGCGCTCTTTTTCTTCCGTTGAAACTTTGTTCACCATTACAAGGGATGGACAAAATAATGTGTGCTCTGCATACTAGGATTGTGGGGCTAAAACATAAAACTACTGCAACAAAAGTAACAGCAGAACTTAATACCAACTTAAGAACAGCACGTTTCGACAAAACCAGTTCGTCGAGAGCTTCATGAAACTAACATTCATAAAAGGGCTGCAATTTCGGAATCCGTTATAACGTAATTTGTTCATATTACTTTGTCCATATGCATTAGTGTTAATGTGCATAATTCTATGGTGGATATTAATGCAAATTTTTCTAAAAGTTTTTTATCTAGACGTAAACAGGAGCTAAAGAAAAAGTGTTCCTTCATTCAATTGATTTGCGAGTATTACTAGAAATTAGGAATAAAATAATGAATGAATTGCATAAGAGGATCATTCTTTTGCTTCTGTTCGTATCTGGTACGAGTAACTACATCGATCTTATCTCAATTGCTTAAAGTGTCGGACAAACAATTTCGATATAATCCTATCGCACTAAGTAAATTCTTAAATTCTACCCTGCAGTTTACATTGAAAGGCGAACAGACATGACGTGAATGCATTTTATACAAACTTAACTTGAATATTTCAGAAAAATTTTATTTATATATCTCAAGTTTTTCATTCATCCTTTCAAATGTTAGTTGCTTTCAATAAATATTTTTGCTTTATTCTCCTTAACTGCCACGTAATTGCTGTTGCTATTTTGCTATGTTGCATGTAATGAAGTCATAGCGTATAACTTAAGAGTTTTCATTTTTAAAATAAATTTTTGTATATATGTGCATATAAATAACCTTTAAATATGTAGAGGAATATAATAAATACAGTCACGGACTTATAAATCGTAATATAATGAAAAATTCAAATAATTAACTTTTATTTCAATGCCAAAAAATAACTCAAATGTTATAGTCAAAATTTTCCTAGTAGAGATAACAAAATGGTGTTTGACAACGTTTGGGATTGTCAAGACCCAAGCTGGAAATAGTATCTTGCGTATTGTATTGCTGGTACTGTACTGAATTTCAAAACTTATGAAAATATATAAATGTTTACTTTTTGTAAGAAACCTTTTAGGGAAGGCGGCTGAAGAAATTGACCAACGCAGTCCACGCAGAAAATTCCAAACTTAATAAACTAATAAACATTCGATTTTATTGGCAGATAGAATCTGATATAGGGAACATCCGTGGAAACAGTAAGAAACCAATCCAGTTAGGTTCTGTCTTGGACAAAACCATCCCAGTTCACGAACCGTTATCAAAATGTTTCGAAAATTGTGATCTTTAGATTGGATCGATATCGGCTCGACCCACTTAATGTACGCTGTACCACAAACGACGCAAACTATAAGAGTCCCAAAGTTGCGACAATTCGAAATAGGGACAACATAGAAATCCACTTTTAAAAGAAGTACTCTTCAGATACGATCGTCCTGTGCATTAAATTAATTAGAAGTTTTATTAAAGCCTTTTCGAGGATTGTATGATTACTTTTTTTTATTTAAATAAGTCAAGTATCTTTAAACTTTCTTAAAATCAGATTAAAATTTTTGACCCTTTCTTAAATCTCTTCATAAATCTACGCTTAACCTTATGATGAAATCGGCACTATTTATTTGGCCATGGCTGTCTATAGAGTGTATTGTTTTATTAAAATTTAGAGAAATTCTTCTATTAGTATATATATATGTATGCCTTCTTATATAATATATAAAGTATTTTACGTACATGCATTCCATTGTTTCGTTATTTAACATTTTATTATTGTAACGTAATAATTGTGACCTAATTTTAAGGCCGAAAGCTTACATTTACATAAACTATTAGGTTTGGTATTTAGTTTGTAGTTCACCCATCAAACGATAAACGCGGTGTTCGCAAACAATTTAATTATTCTAATAATTTAACTAAACTTCACACATGTCAGAGGCTTTTCAAAGAAGCTTCCAATCTTTTAAAAACGGATTACATTTTCATCTCCTAATTGATTGATTTACTAAATATGAAGAGTAGAAATCGTAGCTCATATGGTTAGACTACTTGTTAAATATTCTAAAGAAATTTCTGTTTAATAGACTTATAGGGTAGACTCTCAGTACTATATTTGCAATAGAAGAAGACCCTTTAGAAAAAAGTTGACAAAAAGTTTATTAAACAGTATTAAAACACCAATAAAAAAATGTATAACTAGAGCATAAATCTCGAACACATAGCCTTTGCAGTGGAATTATTACTGGCTGTTATGTTCATTGGGAACGCATCTTGAATTCAATAAATAATTTAAGTATAACGTAAATCGCAAAGTGACATCATATTTTTAGTGTCAATTGTGGTATCACTTTCCAACTTGTATTACCATTGAATATAAAAAAGAAACATTGCCGCCACAATTTCTTACAAAGTTGTATTTTAACGTAGTAAGTGACTATCAAAAAAATACATGATGAACTCCCTGTTTATATTTTTTGTAAAGATTATTTTCTAATTCTTTTTGCCGGTGTAAAGATTTGAAAATGAGTGCAATATCTGAAGAAATATGATATTTTATGCTCTTTCACTATAAAAAAGATAAATAAAGTTTCAAAAACGTGCCCAAATAGGCGAAGTGTATAATGAAGTATCACTATAATTTTCTACAGTTAAATTGCGTTCTCCACCTATCACCTTGTTTGAATATTTAATCATGAAAATGAGTTCACTACTCGGACAAACAATAAACCTCCTGTTAAAAAAGGTGTTAATCACACTACCAGAAATATTTGGTGAATGAAGGGACGATTCTAATTCAATGCCACTAACATCTTTTGGAAAAATTTTACAGTACGAGGTCGAGTTTTTATACTGACAAATATACTAATAATATCTTTCGCATATAGGAGCCGCTTTTTTTTAAAGATCCGGGGAATCGTACCAGCTGTTGTCGGATTTGGAACAGCTCATAACAGACTACAATCAGCTGATCTTCCCAAAATGGGGATATTAATTGTATTCATCTTTACCTTTGATATTAATTGTTTCTTTGAGCTGCATTATGGTTCCTTTAGGGTATCGATATTGTGTCGTGTCTAATCGTAATCATTGGCCAGGACTTTCTTTTGGAAAAAGAAAGAAAAACCGTTCCGGCATTTGGCGTTTTTTTGTACCATAAAACTCCATTTATTCAAAGCTCCCAGAAACTGGGTTTTGCACAAGAGATATAACTTATACTGCTACGCAAAGCTTAAAGAAGATATAAACTGTAAGAGAAAAACGCCACAGTTCGATAAATGGTCTCAGATAAACTTACGTCATCTCTTAGAAAAACCGGTAAGGACATGTTTATATATTATGGTTTAAAAAAAAATATGGATTTTTTTCTATTTGACCTTGCTGACCTTGGTTGGTTGGCTCAAAAATTGTACTTCTCACAGAAGGTCCGGACATTGTGATCGAAATTCGGGCGTACTCGTAGATATAGACGAAAAGAAATTTAACACAGACCCAAAGCTAAGCGCAAGGACATTCACTACAGGCCAAGTAACTAAATGCGACAGGCTTGGCTTTATCTGCGATTACTTTTTAAGTGGAATATATTTAAATAAGAAAAAAATTCATATTATTGTAGTTGACTGCAGGCTTTGGTTTGGCATTAGTCATCATCTTATTTGAAATGATTACAAGAAAAAGTTAAATTTCTCATAATTCCTTTTAAAGTTTGTAAATGAATGTTACCGCGCGATTTCAATCAATAAATCGTCTAAGTATTATTAGCAGAACTGCAATATCAATGCAAACCGCGTAGTGAATGTAAACTTGACAAACGACAAAAAATGTAATTTATTTCGAGGTCAATTTCTATAGATAGAATAATTAAATCATTCAAATGCGGGTGAAGGATGGAATGCGTTATTTTTTTATTTTTATATTTTTTATTTTTTTTTATTTTATTTTTTTGTCTTTTACTTTTTGGTTTTTTATTTTTTATATTTTAAATATATAATTCTTATCTCTTATTCAAGTAAAGAAACTTAATACTACGTAAGAATGGTATGAGAGAGTATTGTACTAATACCATACAAGAATATATGACTAAACGTTTTTAAATTTATTTATATCTTATACGAAAATAAAAGTCATTTCATAATTGCACTTTTCTAAGGTGGTTAGTTAAACGATAATTTACAACAAAATTTATCTCATTTAGTCCATAGTTACACGTTTGTTTCGTTTTAATTGCAAAACGTTTTATGCTTTAAAATCGCATACGCCTTTGAGTATTACGGAAATTAATTACCAAAAATACGGCCAAGAAGAAAGCAATTAACTGAAAATATTGAAAGAAAAAAAAAACAGAAAACAAAAGAAAATTAATTTTTTTTTTCTTGTTTTTAAATTTTAATATATAATTTAAAAATGTACTTCAAATGCTATTAGAATCCAGGAAACGATAGAACAATGCCACCATTCATCGGCGTAATATGTTTGCAATTTACTGCTACAACCATCAGTGAAGAGATTACTGACTTTAGTATAGTCTTGATCGACGTAACAACTATTTGGTACCGGTTTACTAAGAACAATATAATCGTTTGCACTAGTTTTTCCACAGCATTCATGTTGGATTTGTATTTCATCCATATTATTCGATTCCCATGCTTCGTTTACTATACTGAATCCGTTACGCATGCCGTCTTCGCTTATATCATTGCTAGTAAAGATAATTTGAACGATCGCCAAAATTAATAAGAACACAGCACACTATAAAGAGGGAGAGACAGAGAGAGAGAGAGAGAGGGAGAGAGAAAGGCAGAGGAATTATTACTTGAATATTCAATAATCATTGAATGGCTAGACGTAGCAAATGTTTAAAGATTTACCGTCGCCATTAAGCACACCGACTCGCGTACGGCTGCAAAACAGCCCAGAAATGCAAAGAACACTATCAGGGAACACGCGATATAGACAATGATTGCCAACTCTTCTTGCATACAATCTGGATTAAATGATATCCAAATTATGGCACCGATTGCAAATATCTAAAAAAATAAGAATCGATTGATAAGTGTAGCAGAAGCGGTGTCAAGTCTTATTAAAGATATAAAAGTAGATCTTTTCGACTTGAGTCGCTCATTTATGATGATTCAACCGATATATTGATCGTACATCGTATCGTAAATCTCGAAAAACTATTAAAAATAGAAAGAGGATATATTTTCACTTACATTTGGGCTGAAACTCCGTCCATTAACTAGCTACGAGGACTGTTTGCAATATAAAACTAAAGAACCTTCACTCGATATATCGATCGCCTATGATATCGTACTTAGCATAAATCTAAAGATAATGTACAGGGCCTATAGTAAATCGAAAAATTGATAACACTCACCCGATATAATAGTTTTCTAAAATTTATTTTTTTTTGTAAATATTTTGATAACATCAAGAAATAAACTTTAGAGACTCCACGAGGTATTCACGTTCCTGATCAGTAGCAAATTTGGAAAGCATGTAAGCGTATCTGTCCGTCCGTCTGTCAATCTGTATATCTACTTATCTATGTAATGTTTGCAATAACTATTTCCACGGTCGCAAAAATTAAGATATGCGGATCAAATTTGGCAAAACTGTTAAAAGTTCTTCCGTGTTGTAAATGGGCCAAATTGTCCACGGGATATACCTATAGCATAACAATAGCTAAATTATCCCCTCTTTCTTGATTTTTTCCTTATTACTCATAGACTACGCAATAAAAATTTCCAAGTTATTCCATAAAAATGAAATAAATCTTCCATAACTACTCAATACTGAAGAGTATCGAAATATGGTCTTTTTCGACCTTTTCTCTAAGATAACGCTGGAGGATATAAAAGTTTCGACAAAGGCGAATGTAATTTTCTAGCTCTTGTTTTTTTATATTAACGTTAAATTTTATAAAAAATTGTTTAATAAAAAATTGTTACTAAGAAAGCCTTAGTCCGATTTGATGTTGTGTACTTTGATTTCGCATTTTATCGCACCGATCATAAGGGTATTCTTGTATCGGCCAAAAGAGTATATCATATTTGTCAAATGCTTATAATCCATAGAAACATACCTGGAAGGTATAACAGGCAAGAAAATTATACTTGGCTGTGAACAAATCTTTCAAAGCCAGCTGTTTCTTTAAAAAAAAAATTCAACAAAAAACAAAAAGTAAATTTCATTACTCCATAATATTGAGTGGAGGAAGTCTATTTTCCCCATTTTAGTATTAGGTACTGTACGATTGATTGATGAACGATAGAATACAGGTCAAATTTATTATTGTTATATCTGTCGTAGTTTACGAGCAATGAGACAGAAACTGAAAGATCTTCTCGATTTTGATTATACCGTGTCCTTTGGCCGATTTGGCCTATTTTCCAACAATAAGAGTTTCCGATATTCTTAACAAATCACTGGTCGATATATTAATTTCAGGGACCGGAAGAATGTTTATCACACAAAATCTAGACAGAGAGACGTGCTTAGATCCATTCATATTATGGCTGATCAAGCTTCGAAAGCTTCCTTCTGGGCTTTGCAAGAGCCTTGGAAAAGGAGTTTTTACACATCCTTCAGCGGTGCATTTAAAAAATCATGGATGACGGACAATTTTGACACCAAAAATATTAATATAAATTAAAGCTTAAGTTTTCTTAAAGATTGCAGAATAAGTGATAAGCGTTTTTCCTGCTAAAAAGAAGGTAATGCCTAGAAAATTGTATAACGTTATGGGTAATGACGAATAATATTTTCAATATGACACTCTCTGCTACTATTATGAACGGAGTCATTTATCAATGACTATAACCTTTCAGTCATTGCTCTTGCACCCAGATAACAAGGGATTTTCTATGATATTCTTGGAGGGATGAATAAATTCAGTTACAAATTTTCGTATACTTTCCCAATAAGTAATAATATATTTTTATATTACAAAAATTCTAAAGCAAATTATTGTTATTTGCACGAAACAAAACGAACTTAAAGTACCACCCGGTGATTGATACATAAATACATTTTTATATTTTTTACCTGTAGAATTGTTAATGGTATGAAAGTCTGTCTTCAGTTATACGTACTAACTTTTTGCATTGCATATCTCGTGTGGTTTTTAATCAATTTTTTTCTTTTATTTAAGTCCTTTTTGTTGATACAAACACAAACGCAAGTACATTAAAAAAATTATCAAAGATGAGATCATGGCTAACATAATATTGACACATAAAATAATGCAAGGAAATGCCATTTTAGTTGATAAACAATGTAATAAAAGCATATGACGTAGATGTGAGAGAAAAATTTCATGTTACATTTAAAATGAATTAATTAAATAACAAAAAAAAAAAAAAGAAAAAAAAGGAAAACAATACTAATATATGCGGTAAACACACATAAAATTTAATTGAGAAAAAAAAAAAAAAAAACAATAATGATTCATACAAAACATTCTTGTATAAGTATATGTTGAGATTCTGGGAGACAATTAAATAAATAAATAAATAAATAAATAAAAACGCAAAAATAACGAAATGTTCTTGAATAGATTTGTCGTGTCCCATTGCAAATGACATCATATTCAGTAAAAAAACAAAAAAATAATTTTTTTTTATAAATTTTTTTTTAAATTTCTATTAAATATGATAATAAAATAAATATTAAAAATTTTCTTACCGCCATAATAAGATTTAAAATAATTGAAGAAATTTTAATAGTCGTGGCCGCGCAACCCATTTTTCTAAATTTTTGTTTATTTTTTTTTTTTTTTTTTTATATTCTTTTTGCTTTAACGACTTTAACTTTCACTAGACCGCTCTGTGTGTTGGAATTTATTTAAAAATATTTTTATGTTTCGTTTTTTGATTTTTTTTTTCTTTTTTTTTAATTTCTTTTTAATTTGAATGAAAATAAAAATAAATGAATTTTCGTAGTCGAACCACAAAATATAAACATTCGCGTCTCACGTTCACCTATAAACTAAAGCAAACGTTGGTTATTTATTTTCAATACTAATAACGGTGACTGTGTGGCTGCGATGAGCTCAGACAAACAATATATATATGTATATACACATAGCCATATGTATATACACCTACTTATATACGTAAGCGTTTATCGCATAAAAAACAAACACAATTGAATAAATCTTAAACAAATTGATTATTAAAAGATTGACAGAGAGACGGACGCACGTTGCTATTACAAAAACAAAAAAATAACGAGCAATAGTAAAAATATTGACCAAAAGTCAAGTTGATTACAATATTGTTGAAATAAAGCGGATATGAAAATATTACTTTAGCATCCATCCTACAAACACACACTGTTAGTAGAGAATACATCTTATGCTTCTTGTTTACCTGTAGATGTAAATATGAAAATCTATACATGTGTACTTGCTCTCTAGGCCGTTAGATTAGTTTCTCTAATGTCATCTCATTCGTGTTGTTATTGGTAATAACAGGTTTTCATTGTTTTTGTTTTTGTTTTTATTCTTATTATTATTTTTGTTTCTATTCGATCAACCTAAACAAACTTTAGCATAAGTGAATGAAGCATTTGTTTACATTCGTGTATCTAAAGAGAATTGTATGAGTGTGAAAACGATGCCGTGTGTCTGTAGAACGAATGTGTAGAAAACATTTCATTATTATTATATATGCCGGTCGGCCGGCAAAACTTGTTATATAAACTTAAAATGCTTTAAAAGCTTTTGTTATTTTACTTATTCACCGATTGTATAATAAACAATGAATCTCTTAATAGCCACTACTGAAAAAGGAGGTATACTGGATTTATTAATCGATTTGTTATATACGCTAAGACCTTACAATGGTTACTAAAAAGCTGTTATGTTACATTTAATAAGATCTTTGCTTAAGTATGCTATGATTGTTTGTATTCAATATACGTTGATCTTATTCAATCTGCTTAGCTGTTTTTTTGAAGATTTGTACTAGGTTGTTTGGATTGGGATCCTAAATGAATCTTACCTCTTTATAGCAATCACCTTAAACTTTTATAAATTTACTAACACGTTTGTGCATACACGCAATTGGTTAGTTGATGTCCTTTATTAATGAACAGTTGATTAGCAAAATGAATTCTCTCGTTTTTCTTAATGAATTAAACGTTAATCTTCCATTTCAAAAAAGAAAGTTTTTCATTCTAATCAAACTGACTCATTCTCAGATTAATTATAAATTATTTCATTCTTTTAGATTTGAAATGCTCGAATTCTAATAAGTACCCTCATATGACATCCATAAATCGTATTAAGGGCGCTAATCTGAAATGAGTTGAATCTTGGCTACTTTCAGTCAAAATTTTCCTTTCAATTGATATTAAAATTGGTCTATTAATCATAAACAAATTATAGTTTACCATTTGGAGATGCACGGATGTTGTAATCGCATTATTGTAAATATTTAACTTTGCATTCGAACTGCAACAGCTCATCCTTGACTATGCGTCTATTAAGAACTATTGCTGGTCTTTTTTGTAACAATATATCATTCAATTTGTTCAATTAATATCGGTAGAAATCTGCAGTACAACAAGGTTTAAAATAAGATCTGCTCTGCTAACTAAATATTGTAACTTGCAATTCATAACATATGTAGCTATTAATCCCATAAGCCTTTCGCATAAGCATTCACGAGAAAAATTTAAAAATTTTTATAGCAAATGCATCCTGGCCTCCATCTAAAACTAAGCTTGGAAAAAACGAAGGGCTGTAACTTGCAATCTATTGGATAGTAGATATTGAAATTAGGATTCTATTAAATAGATAATTAAAAATTGATTAAATAAACGATCTAAAACCGGACCCCGGTCCTATCTGGTACCTGCCCTATAGGTCATCCGGTCCCGGATTTCGTAGGATCCCGGTCATATCTGGTAGGTGGGCTATAGGTCTCCCGGTCCCGGATTTCGTAGGACCCCGGTACTATCTGTTACGTAGGCCATAGGTCACCCAGTCCCGGATTTCGTAGGACCCGGTTCCACCTGGTACGAGGGCCATAGGTCATCCGGTCCCGAATTTCGTAGGACCCCGGTCTTATCTGGTACCTGGGCCATGGGTCATCTGGTCCCGGATTTTGTAGGACCACGGTCCTATCTGGTACGTGGGCTATAAGTCTCTTGGTCCCGGATTTCGTAGGACCCCGGTACTATCTGGTACAAGCCCCATAGCTCTCTCTTATTCTCTTCAATTTTCCTGTTAAATTCTCTTAAATTTTCTCTTAAGTTCTCTTTCTCTTTCTTTTTCTCTTAAATACTCTTAAATGTTTCTCTTAAATTCTCTTTAAATTTTCTCTTAACTTAAATTCTTTTAAATTTTCTCTTAAATTCTCTTAACATAAAATTCTCTGAAATTTTCTCTTAAATTCTCTTAAATTTTTCTCTTAAATTCTCTTAAATTTTTCTCTTAAATTCTCTTTAAATTTTCTCTTAACTCAAATTCTCTTAAATTTTCTCTTAAATTCTCTTAAATTTTCTCTTAAATTCTCTTAAATTTTTCTCTTAAATTCTCTTAAATTTCCTACCTTGGATCATAAAGTTAGGTTTTTCTGATAGCTTTTGGAACCCTTTAACATATATCAAAAAACTGGAGAGTAATTATTTCTTAAAAATCTTTTATAACGTGGTTTGTACGTGGTAATTTTTATCAAACTACAAGCGCACTGTTCGTGATGAATAGTAACAATAATCCTTTTTTATATCTTTTATAGCATAAGAGATGATTTTGTTTTTCATTTATGTTTATATTTTCTATTTTTATTTAGTTTTCGTAAGCATTTTGTTTATTTTTCTATACCGCTGTATTATCGATTGCCTTAGCAAAGACACGTACCAAGTGTGAAGTTCAGCAAAGTGAAAAAAGGGTGCCAGACAAGTGTGGGCTTACTTCACACCAGTGGTTTTTTGTGTGACAAATTTTCACTTTTCCTAGTCAATAGATTAAGTGTGGGAAGAGTCGATATATTTAATAGAGAATTTTGTACATTAAAGACAGCTATCTGTCGACTGAATGGATTTTTATAATGTACATCATTTGTGTTATATTATGTTTGTACGGATGCTTGAAACACCTAGAACTGCTTAGGATAGACTCGTCTTTTATTATCGATAGATTTAAAATAATTTTCTAAATCGTTTTAATTTAAACTTATCTGTATTTCTGTCTTTCTGTCTGTCTATCTGTTGAATACTTTTGCTTGAATCTTAATGCTTAGTCTACAAATCATAATTTTTTTTTGTATTTTATCAAATTTGGTCGGACAATTTTTACGCTCTCTTTTTGAAGAACTATACGACAATTACCGCAATTTTTAATACTTTTCGAAAAAAGGCAGTAGTGAGTAGTATTATGGTATACAAACTAAATATGGAAAATTTAGATCGCGTGGCACTGTTTTTTAAACGACTTCCTGCATACTTTTCTTATGGTACTTCTTACTATTTTATGGTGCAAATGATAATAGGAATTTCACATTGAAAGTAACTGTACTAGGCCACGTTGATCTACGTATTGGTCACCATATCATACAAGGGTTCTCATCACAAATAAGATTTTATGCGGCAAAGAAGTGTGGTCTTTAACATTTCACGACGAAAATTGCTCAGTAATAGTAATTTGACATAGAAATAGCCTACAACAAGTTTGGGCCACGTAACTCTTTTATTTGGCACCATCCCATATAAACGTTCTCATTAAGTTAAAGTTATGTAGCGATTGGCCTTGCTCGATTATAATAATTTTATTTGCTTGAATCTAAGTATGCGGTAGTAGTAAGCTAATTAGGCTAAGATTGATTAAATTTTCATAGCATTCACAGAGAGTTAAAATAGATTTAGCATTTATTATAACAAACGGTTTAGAATATTTTCCGAAATAGATGTAATCATCCCCCTTCGTTTGTCTATAAGATATCTGGTTTCTCTTTGTGTTCAGCTTATAGGTTGCGATTTGTATTGGACTAGACCTTTTTACGACTACTCTCTGGTATAAAAAATAGTGTTTTGAAAACGTC
Organism: Glossina brevipalpis; assembly: GCA_000671755.1. Lineage (NCBI taxonomy): Eukaryota > Metazoa > Arthropoda > Insecta > Diptera > Glossinidae > Glossina > Glossina brevipalpis. The sequence goes on from KK351113.1 coordinate 658,999, forward strand.
TTTATGTGGAAGAAACCCTCCATTTTTAATTCGTCTTCATAAAAATCGGCGGAAAATGGCATTTTCCGAGCCTTGGAAGCCTTTCTCAAATATACATTCTTGCTTAAAATCAGTCTATACATGACAACAAGGAGTCTACGTCATTTTATGACGAAAAGGAGCAGAAAGTAATAAGCTGTGATAAGCTTGGCTTCTATACATATTTTACACTGTTCGGATGCTTTCTCGGATCAACGTTCTAACGAGAAGTTCCAATTTTTCATATTTTACGACGAAGATAGACGCAGAATTTTGTTAGACGATGTGGTGTAGGATACTTAAAAGTCGACTTTGCTCAGTAAATAATATTTAAAATTTTTTTTCTTCAATTTTACTTTTCGTATCTGATTTTTTTTGTATTGTTCACATACTACCGTGGACAAATTGTAATGAGACTGTATTTTCTCAAATAACCGCGTTGCGATATTGATGTCTGTACTTTTTTGGTGGGTTAGTATAATTGTTGTGAACAATTGTTGTAAATTTGGAGACATTTTTGTGCTCTGCTAAGTTAGTAATAGCAGCGTTTTTTTTTGTTTGTCATAGCGCGCGGGTATTTTAAAAATATACAGTCTCATTACTTATTGTCCACAGTACTATCATTGTCAGGTTTGACAAATTTGCTTTTATGAACCAAATATTTATGAAAATTCTTTTCATTTTCTATTTATATACATTTTATAAAAAGAAATTCGTTTATTTGTGTATTAATATCAAATTGTTCATTTAAAAGGTTAAAGTTAAGTAAAAAATCTTATATATTGAGAGTTATGTTTAAAAATAAAATTATATACAAAAGTGCAATATATATATATATATATATATATATATAGTATGTGTGTGTGTGTGTGTGTGTTATACGTACATAAGTAATATACAAGTAAAAAATTTAAAGGTACACGTGACTTGGGAGGTAGAGCATCGCGCGCTGATTGCCACTGATTATGTTCAATAACCAAACCTCCGTTTTTGATTCGTATAATGAATGGCTAAAATTGTTGTTAACAATAAAATCACCAACTGTCCAAAAGAAAACACATATCTTTACATTAGTTCTCTTATAACAAAAAAAAAAAAAAAAAAAAAAAAAAAAAGTGGAAGAAAACAAAGTTCAACTTACACTAAATCCCAGTAAGCACCATTCACATATTTGTGTTGTGAGGACCTCGTCGGCAAATGCTGTTTCGACTTTGGTTATACAACCAGTTATATAAACATTTAAAGGATTTATGCAATTACTGTCTTTACAACAACTTGAAGGCGGCGTACGTCCAATGTTTACATAATCTTCTGCAGAATCACGACCGCAACAAGCGTACTACACAGAAAAACACGAAAGCATTTATTTACATTGAGAGTTAAAACAAAAAAAAACTGTAAAATTTTCTTTCTTTTTTTTTTTTTTTGTTTTTCTACGAAAACTCACCACTATTTGCATGTTATCCATGGAACCTTGTTTCGTTATTTCTTTCTGCCACAAGTCATTGACCTCTTGAAGAGCGTATTTCTTAAAAACATCTCGTGTATTAAAACAAATCATAATAACTATAAGAACTATCATCACTAACATAACAATCGCATGCTATTTACGAAAATTTATATAAAAAGAAAGAAAAAAAAAAAGCAGAAAAAAAGCAAAAATAAAATCCTCCTTCATAATGATGGATGGGCTGTACAAAGTTTTCCTACCGTCCATAAAGAGCGAGCAGATTCACGTGCTGCTCCCATGCAGCCAAAAAATGCAATTAATAGAATCACGCCGCCTAACGATATGACACCAATTGCATAATTCCGTGGCATTGCATCCCATCCGAAACCGCCAAGAATTATTAATAGGATTCCAATGACCTGAATTTAAAAAGAAACCATGAAAAATTCATTTAATGTAAACGATTACGCTTCGCAATGCATATAATCGAAAATATTTCAATTTAATGATTTGCAAGATTTGAGGAATTTTGAACTGAAAGCAAAATTTATGATGGAATTGTTGTAATTGTTTAGTTTTTAAATCAATGATCTCATGTTCTTCTCTATAAGAAAGAAAGGAAAGGAATGGAATGAAAGTATGAAGTCACTTTCACTAACATAAATTTCAAGGAGCAATTTCAATAGCTAATGAGATACTTTTGTTCGACTAAACCAGTCAAATAGTGTTCAAAAATACCTCCTATTTACATACAATTTCCGGGAAATTTTGCATTGACTACTAGTCTGATTTGGTGTTTGACTTCTAAAGGTGGGAAAGAAATTTTTAGTACAGAACCAATAAGCAACTTATACTTGTTTTGACTCTTAGAAATATTCCACCATAACCAAATTCATATAAATTTCAAGAATTCTATGAATTCTAAATTCGAGATTCTACGCTCACCATCTAGCTGATCTTAGTTTGAAATTTTTGGTCGATATCTACTAGAGCTTAAAAGTTACAGTTTTTTGTCTATTGCAAGGGTGTTTTTGGGTGTTTAATGGAATACCGTCATTTTCATGCAGAACTTCTACGTGGTCTTGGTGAATATATTTTCAAAGTTTTAAATTAATACCAGTTGAAGATTTCGGGCTAGTCGTCGGTAATGGTTGAAACTCATGTTCAATTTGTGATCTGGTTCCATTTCTCTCTATTTTAATTTTTTATACGATAAGCTTCCTAATAGGAAAAAACAAACAAAAAAATGGTTGGAATCGATTCAGAATTTTCTTCTGACTAACTTATATCGAATATAACGATCGTTTGTTATTAATCTATATCATATACCGTACTTTTATATGATTTAGTAGCGCTTTATAGATACATAAAACTCATATTCAGAAATATTTGCCTTATTTATCTAGAACTTTTCGTTTATTGTAAATGAGACCTGAGTCGAATTTAACTGATTTCTGATCTCCTGAATATGATTTATCAAGGAAAAATTGTCTCTTTTATCTTGAAAAGAGTTAAATGAAAAAGAAAATGTTATCCATTTTTTTGGTAAACTGTAGGCTGATTCATAGATCAATTTAGATGAATTTTGATCTTAATTTTTCGTGAATGATAAGAGTTCAAGTTTGGTCTTTTAGAGGAAGGTTTAATATGGGGAATGTCAGGAGATAACTGTAAGACATGAGTAGGATAATGACTTAGAAGTACTATAGACTATAGAGTACGGAGAGAAGAGGTAGAAGATTCTAAGTATTTTCGATTTGGTAGAGGAAATATCTAGACAACCGAGAACTTTCAGGCGAGACTTGGAAACTTCCGTCTATACATCGGGATTATATTCTAATCGTGGCCGAATATAGTTGCTACAAATAATGCGGATGTCTTTTTCACCGCTTTATAAATGCTTGTTTACTTGTTTCTAAACTTAGAATATATGTTTTACCCAAAGGACGATAAGTTCTATTGGCTACGTAAAACAACAAGAGTTGCCGATTCTTCTACCTTCACATCGTCAAGTTATGGATGCGTCGTAATATAACATAAGAGACAGTTTAGAGTTTGTGTCACGTCAAAGTTTATCTTGTTTGCCTGATCCTATACGGATATTTTAGCGACGGACCGATTAAGTCCGTTATATATTAGCTAGCGCTTAGTTTTAGCTCAGTATTATAAGCTATTTCGTAGGGAAAGAGCGGCGGAAGGGGCTATCATCGTTAAGTGAATAAGCAGGATTTTCTATTAAGCGGAGGAAATCGTTGACACGTTAACGTTCACTTTGAAAACCATAAAGGCTAGGAATTGCGTTCACGAACACTGCATGGAAGAAAAAGAAGAACGAAGATAGTCTAATCTTTCATTTTATAAGTGCTTTGAATCTACGCAAAATATCGTATACAAAGGATGGAAACAGGTTCACGTGGATTTTTTAAAAACCCGATTCGCGAAATTGATTTTATCGTATCTATCTCTTAAGTATACACGCAGACAAAGCACTATTACGATCTCTTTTGAACAACATTGCCTAGAAGGAACAAAAATTTTTTCGTCGCGAAAAATCGCCTAAACTGATCTGTGCGAGTAATCGATAAATTTTGCTTTTCCTTAGACTGTGTCCGCAAAATTTTGCTTGTTTGCCATCCTTGTGCAACTGTTGGGCAGTTTCTTCTGAATACTTATGTAATCCTTGCTTGTAACAACGAATCATTGTACGATTATTTTCTAATCATTCTGCAATTCTTGTGCAATCCTTTACCAATATTTCTCCAATCCTTGTGCAATCCTCGCTTGTAATAACGAATGCATGTGCATTTATGTTGTAATTCTTGTGTGATCCTTTTGCCACCTTTTTGCAATCCTTAGGCAGTCCTTGCGTAATCCTTTCTCGTAACAATGAATCCTAGTGTAATTATTTTTCAGTTCTTGTGCAATCTTTGCTTGTAACAACGAGCCCTTGTGTGATTATTTTGCAATCCTAGCGTAATCCTTGTTTGTATCAACGAATCCTTGTTCATTTATTACACAATTCTTTTGTAATCGTTTGGTAATTTTTTTGCAATCCATGCCCTTAACAACGAATCTTTGTGCAATTATTTTGCAATCCTGGTGTAATCCCTTTGCCTTACTTTCGTAATAATTGCCCATCCAACGATCCATGTTTATCCGTTAATCAAAGAAGAATTTATCCTTTTGTTTGTAACAACGAAATAGGCCCCATATCCTGTATTCGTAAGTAATGTAGAGAATAAAAATCAATCGTAATATACCAACTTGTTGTATAATTAAAAAATTATTCAAAGAAAATTCGCGTCCAAAAAGAACTCAAGGAATTCGTTGTATAAGTTGAATAAGTATCCAGCGGTAGGGATACAAATAAAGAAAGAATTTATCAAAGCGAACTTGATTTATTAAATTTATAAAATTCACTCGTTTCATTAAAATTTTCATTTATTTACTTCTATATCTACGAATAATAATTATTTAGAGGCGTATCCTAAGATTAATTTCCTTAAAAAAATTTGTTACGCTTGGGAAAATACTTAATAATGAATATGTAGACTACACACAGTAAACAGTCAAGCATGCAACCAATAATTAGATTGATTTATGACTCTAAGATAATTAAGATTACAGACGGAGATCATTAGATTCTCATCATCTTTTGCTTCTATAGTTTATAACGATTGCAAAAATGATGAATTTCCTAAGTTGCGAATCAAAAAACAAAAAAAAAAAAATGAATTTTCTTTTTTTATTATGTAATGGTTCACATAAACACCTATATATATATGCATATGTATATACACAATAAGTTAAGATTTTATTTGTGATAACTGTTCATATACAGTAAATATGAGCTCATCTACGGAAGCCAACTAAATGCTGTTGCATGTACTATGTTCTTCGAAGCGATGAGAGATGGAATCATTCTTAATGACAAATAAATATTTATACGTAGTTTTCTTTGCTTTACTTTTTATGTTACACATATAAAAGCATATAAATAGGTAATAACATAAGTGAAGACATTTAAAAGCAAATTTGATGTATTATGCACGCGATTGTATTTTTTCTTTTTTTTTTTTTTTATTATTATTAAAAACATTACTTTAATGAAATTTTCCAAGCAAAAAAACTATATAAAGTAAGTGCAAATAATTTTTTAAGGTATGAAAGGCGTAGTCGCAAACAATCAACGATACAAATACATGATAGTAGTTAATGCACATACGTTAGATGATATCATTTGCTAAATAAAAGAATTACAATATAATTAAGGCATCCTTATGCCTTTACCTACAAGCATCTATTGCTTGCAATAAATTATAATTTTATCTCTTGAGCAAAAGTAATTAATTTGAACTTTTTTTTTTTTTTTTTTTTTTAGAATTTGACCTAAAATGCTTTAGAAAATCTCTTAAGGGTTATTGTCTCTAACGTAATGGAGTAAAATAATAATAAATCAAAATAACACATAAATTTTGTATGTAGTTAAAGATAGAGAAATATTTAGAATGAAGCTTTGTAAGATAAGTCTGCCTACAGATTAAATTGTGTTGTAAACAATTCATTAAGACTTGCTTACCGCCCATAGTGTGTCGAAGATGTATAATAAGTATTTAATCGTTATTGTAGCGCATCCCATTTTATTATTGTTATTATAAACTTTAATGTTGTTGTTCTTGTTGTGTTGATGGTTCTTTTTTTATCTTTTTTTTTTTTTTACCGCTCAATACGCGCGCACAAGAAATCTTTGATTGATAAATCGTGGCCAGCCGTTCACCACCAAGTTAATGCTATTGTATGTAAGCAGCAACGAAAGCAGCAGCAGCAGCAGCAACAGCACATGTGCGCACATAAATGATAATAAACTAAAACTAAGAGTTAACACACAATACTGCACATGCACGCACACGCTCAAACATACACGCATAAATAGATCGCTCAGAATAGAATTAGAAAACTTCCAACAAGAGCTACGGTCACGAATAAACTAAACGGTGTTGTAGTTTTGTTATTTGCATTTACTGAGAAAATAAATTGAAACTAAGAAGAAAAAACAAAAAAAAAAAAAACAAAACTTAAAAAAGAAAAAATGAATAGAGACAGAAAACAACAACAACAAAAAAAAGACTTACACGATTACTCATGCAATACAGCCGGACTCTCATCATCTCATATGTAAAATATTCATACCGTATGACTGAATCTGTGTGTGCGCGAATAGTAAAAAAAAGAAAAAAAAAATAGAAGAAAAAAACAACACATACACGCTATGTGCAGAATATTACTTGTAATGTATTGCGATTTGCTCTACGTATGTGCACATATACACGCACGCATATGCTACACATATCTATTTATTTGTTATTCGTTTAGTTTAGAACCTGACACACAAATACACTTAAGCGTAATTCTAAAAGAGATAGCAAAAGTTTTAACATTAAACGCAGCCGTGTCAAACCAATCGCCCGGATAGATTTCAATTAATAAAATATAGCAATTTTTTTAAATGCCGGTCCGTGTAAGGGGCTAGGGAGAGGATAAGTCATTATTTTTACATGAACAATCACAAGCTAAAGCAACAAGTTCTGTGCGATTTGTAAATGCCATAGAAACAGGTAGGAAGTGAAGCGAACCAAGTTATAATTTTGCCGAGTGAAGTGGAGTGAAACAAGTGAACTGAGTAATATCGAAACAATTTCTTGCAAAATATCGAATAGAATTAAATGTAAGTTCAAGAAGAAGAAGTTAGTTCGTTTTTAAAAGTTGCATTTAATAACTGCAAGAAGTGGGTTCAACACTAACAGCAGATGTGATAATGACCCAGACAGAGCATACTGAAATTTTTTATTGGTTAAGCATTGCTTTCAAATCTAAGAAATATATTTAACCCCAACAATAAACGCGTCAAGTGTCTCGATGAACTCGAATTATTATCCATCACTAAGATCAAGGTCTAGAAGCTTACAGGTACTCGGCAACAGGGTAAAGGAATAAAAGGAAATGAAAGGCTGTATAAAAGTAAAAGAACTTTAACTCTTGAAGAGGAAAGTAGTAAATTCTTGGTTAAGTGTTGCGTTTAAACGCAAAATAATGTTCTCAACGCTAGCAATAGACTTTCTTAGCTGACTCTGCAGCTGATCTTACAGCTGACTCTACAACTAACCCTGCTTTATACTAAAACAACAAGATGAAAATGGACTTTGATTGACCGTTAAACGTTGAGTGAAAATTTATAAATTATTAGAAAATTGTGTTTACGCTTAAGAAATCTATTCAATATTTTAGAAACAAAAACAATTCATAAATAATAAATTTACTGAAGCGCCTGCTTTCGTCTACAACTTTTTTGCAGTTTTTAATAGGTGATTGTTTAGCCGTTAGCCACAATGCCTTGTTTTGAAAACAAAAATTGAAAATCATGAATGAAAATGTTAATAAATTTGAAATATATTTAAAATATAGATCTGCCGTAAATGTTTAGCACTGCATTAATTAGGGGACAATATGAAGGAGTAACGTCAGCATGACTCTTGACAGGCTGCTAAACCGGACTCAAGAATCCGGATAGAGAAATGGAAAGACAAATCAATCTTGCTTGAGAGTTGTATCTAAATGGAACAAATGTGTTGCACAACAGTACAGATTCAGATGGCCCTTTGCGTAATATTGATTTGCTGCAAATTAAACATATGATAGGCCGCTTAATATTTAATTAAGTGTTAATATTAGCTAAAGAATTGCGTTTGAGCGCAAGACAAAGTTCCATGCCAGCTACAGGTATATCAATAAACCAGAAAAACCAAGAAGTATTGTACTCGCGTCACTAAAAGATATCTTTGCCTTAACTAACGAGCCGTATTTTGTATACTCAATAGTATTATATTATTGTTGATAGAGTAATCCGTACAGGGACCTAAAAGAGTCTATTGTATTCGTCCCTGCCTCTAGTCCTCCAGCTTTAGGATATTTGAGAATCCCGCTATCTTTCTAGGTCCGAGGCGTCGCACTATGTTTGGGATTACGATATGTTCGCCGTATACCTAATGCCTGATTCTGCAGATTGCCTTACATTTGCACAAGGTGTAATGAGACGTTTCCGCCGCCCTTTCACGAAACCTGCAAGAATCGATATCCGGGATACTCATGTTTTTCAGGTGATACCGAAGGGAGTTATGACCCGTGTAGAAGCCCGTGATCTGTCATAGTCGCTCTTTTGTAATTGTAGTAGCGTTATAGTTCGTGTACGCTATTCCGGATGATTTAATAAATCTTTTTGTTAGCGGCTTTCCTGCGCTATGCTTTCAGGGGGTAAGCTAGTTTTTCCTGTGCCCATTGCGATACCAGCTTTTTAATGTAGCTCCTGGTTACGTCACAGAAATGTTTCGGACTTATCATAGTCATTCGCGACTCCCTATCTAATAGTCGCCCCATAATGTGAACAGTATAAATCAATAAAAAAGTTTAAGTAGATTGAAGAAATACAGGAAAAGTTAAAATTTGCTTTTGATCATAAGAACTGTATTCAACACACAAGCAACACCGGTTGTCTCTCTTCTCTTTCCCCCGCTTACAACCTATCTTGACTACCATTGTGTCCGCACGTACAGAGTTCGTTCCCTAAGCTAGAGGAAGAAAAAAGAAAGACACTGTCTGTCACTAAGGCAGACCAGGGTTAATATTCACCATTAAAATGTAGATATAAATGGGCCTGAGGAACCAGTGTAGTTGAAGATGACGTCTGTTAGGTTGCTAATTGCTAAAGATAGTAAACCGAGCGAAAGGTAGTGGTGACGAAATGGAAAGATACAACAAGAGGTTAATTCTTAGTCAAAAATTGTGTTGAGTTTTAAGAAATGAGTTTAACAGTAACAGAAGATGGATGATTCGCCCAGCCAAGCTTCAATTATTATCTATCGAATGAAACTTGAGCTTGAATAATTCATTTAGAGTTAGGAAGAATGATTGCAAGAAAAATGAAAAACTTATTAGTAAATTTTATGTGTAATGGTAAGGGGCCCAAGTAATATATTGAAATAAATATTTGATTCAAATCTCTATTCAAAATGTATTTTATTTACGTTTCGTTTCGGAACCACACAATAGCTAACCATGTACAAGCATCGCGACATATAAAAAGAGCTTCCACAAAGTCCAAGTTTGTATAAAATTACTCTTTTCACACTTGACCATGATTAAATAACTAAAACATAACAAATATTGTAATAAAAAATAAAATACAATTATCTACATTCTTCAACTTAAACTGTTGCTCTACAATTAAACCAATTTATATGACACATTAGAACCAAAGGTTATTAACATAAATATCGAATGACGTTAATTTTCGTGATTTTAGACAGGAAATATTGATTTGATTGGAATTTATCTGAAAGTTATTAATTTTGTAAAAATTACTTTTCATTTAAAATATATTTAATAAAAATAGTTTTGAAAAGCTTCTAAGAAGACGAGCTTTTTTAAAAGTTAACAATTTAATTTAATAATTTTTTGAATAAACTTTTTTAATAAATTAAATATTCGGAGAATTTTGCGTTTAACTCAAAAGCAGAATATGTTAACATGTAATCAGCAACAAGCTAAAGTCAATAATTAATACTAATCTTGAAGTTTAGAAGTTCATGAATTGTTAAATAGAAAGTATTTCGGATTCGCCTCTAGGTGGACTATAGTTTCTGTTTTAGCGTGCGCGATATATATGTTGTTCTAAAAGAAGACCGAGTTGCAATTAAATTTCTTCAATATTTCGATACAAAAAAAAAAAAGTAATAATAATTCGATAAAAAATTTGAAGCAGGCGCTGTTTCGAATCCCTCAGTAAAAGTATTTCTAAAAGTAAATCATTATTATTCTTATTTGGAAATGATCGTCTATTTCTATTCGTCTATTTAATGCTGCGATCAAAAAATAGTACGAATTTTTCTCCTAATCGATCCTAGTTTTCCGAACCGAATATTTTTTTTCTTACCATGGCAAAAATCTTGCTCATATTTGATACTAATATTATCAGTGATTAACGGGATATGCTTGTTTACTGTCATCTAAAAACAAAGAATAATTTTTGATTCGTCCTTATGTGTTCACTCGACCCAAAACGGGTCGGTTTTTTAAATGGTGAGAATAACGAAAATTCAGCCGAAATTAAGCCACAATACATTCTATCGCATAGACTAAGAGATAAGAAGGGAGAGTTTCAAGAGTGCAAACCAGAGCTGAACTCCCAGTGCTGTAGACTATATTTTTATAAATTTGGTAAATGCTTAACGCTTAGCTATCTGAAAGTTACCCCTCAGTTAGCGGCCGCATCATATGTCTCTTCCTCCCTTTCTTTCTTCAAGATCATTCGCATGCTTATAGGCGTATAAGGAGACGTCTCCTTATCGACAGATATCGATTGTTCGTAAAAAAAAAATGGCACAAACGACTTAAACCGAGCAATATAAACTGAAAGAGTCTCAAAGTTTCAACGCCGTCTGAGAAGATTTACTTCGAAGAGTTCAAGCAAACTTTACATAACGCTTAGGTAACATTACTCACTAAGAATTTGACGCGACTGAACGTATTTTACAATGCATCACATTACAATACTTAAAGTATACTTAATTTCGACACTTTTCAATCAAAGTAGTAAACTTCAGATTCAAAAGAATCTGTGATCTATACAAGTAAGATATATCAAATTTAGTCCATTTCAGTCCACACTGATCAATGATTACAATTTCGATTTTAGTTAAACTTTGGGGGGGCCATTAGTTTGACAGACCTGACATTAGAATCATTCGTAAGCACACGGCATGCGTATATGTATAATTGAGTACGCATGTGCGAATGTATATAACTGAAGAGATTTCCCATATGAACATCATTATTAACAACTAAAAGCTATTTGCAGTTCTTTAAAAGCAAAGCATAACATTTTTATTTCTGTTTCTATTTGAAGAGATTAACTTACAAATCATGTTCAATTTGCCGGAATGATTGTAATTTATTAAGTACATGAGAACTAAAAATTTCGTTTTTAGTATTTCTTCTTTAGGCGATTCACACAATGATTAGATTTAATATCTGTACATTAACTTGATCGTAATTTGAAGTAATTGCCTCATTTAATGACGAATTATACCCCGCAAATTTAGTAGTAGGGTATACATGATTTGGTTAAAACATTTAAGTTAAATGCGTTATACCTCCACTTGTTCGCTTTACTTAGGTTCGTTCGCATATTTATGGGTGTTTTGATTTACTTCATTCATTACAAGATAAAATGACAAATTTGTATAACTTTTCTGTACTCATCGAATATCTAACCATTACTAGATAAAGGAGAATTGCTTTTCTACGCTTATGCCAGTCAAGTAATAGTGAAACCTTTCTTAACTGACCACTGCTGTGATAAAGATTTTTTTGGCGATTTTTAAATATGAAACCCATGCGAAAGAAATTAAATTTTTATATTTATCTATTCATTAGATTTCTAACTTTGTAAAAAGAAAATACTATCGGCTGACCTGAATCGATTCAACTATTTATCCGTCCATTGATTCGTTCGCCCGCCATCTATTGGGAGGCTGAGCTGAAAACCTCAAGTGAGATGTGAAAGTAGACGCCTGATTTGCTAGCAAGCACAACTTAATCGTGTCCATCCATTGATATGTCTATGCTTAGATTTTAAGCTAAAGTCTGTAGATTAGTTTTGCAAACAGGCAGCCAGGTAGCTTTTTTTGGACTTGAAGACAGACATCTCTACCCATAATAATGTCATAAGACCAGGAAAATTAATTTATCTTTATAGATATTAATACATCATTTGTCATCTATTTAGCAATGAAGTCTTCACATAACTTTCTCACTTAAGCCAGAATGCAGCTACAATGAAATCCAAATTTACGAAAGAAAGATTTTTTTTTCACATTCTCTAAAAACGTTTGTTCTTATTCGTGAATCATATTCAGAAAAAGTAAGAATCGGGGCCATAAGGCTACTAAATTCTAGCACTACCAAAGCCCCTGAAGCGATGTTCCGCTATGGCCTGGAAGAGAGAGCGGCTCATTGCAGGAGTTTTGAGCGGCTGTGATTAACCTAAATGGTGTGAAGAGTTTACTCGGTTGTTTCATATGGGGTCATATTGCTGTAGGAACCTATAAAAAGGTGGGGGGGGAGCACGGGGGGGGGGGGGGGGGGGGTGAGGTGGAGAGCATGTTTATATGCAACATTTCCTCATCTGGATCTTGGCAACTTCTCAGTACGGGGTGATGGGTGGATCCCAAAAGATATTTATTTATTTATTTCCTATATATGATTGAAGGCACCGAGTAACTTAGACCATATGTGTCTTTCATGGTATTTTTACCAACTCTAACAAAGCAAAGGGGTTTGAGAAGGCGTATGTTGACTGGCTAGTGGTTTCTTAACAGCTCAGCGGACAAATGGTATGTCGTCGGGCAACAAGGATTCCTAAGAACCCAGTTTTCATCAACACCTTTCTCTTTTTTTTTCGTCAGTGCTTTTCTCTTTTGAGTAACATTTTGCAGAGGCAGTGGTCGAGTTTTCAATTTTTATAGAAAATTCTCCCATTTCTCGAGTCATTCCATTTTATCATTGAACATTTGGAGATTTTTACTCCGGCAAGATTCTGGTAAATTGAAGTTTCCTTCATTTCAAGCTCTCACTATTCTTTAAGAAAGACATAATTGTCAAGGGATATTAGGCACAATTTTTTGCGTTCAACCTTTCCATATCCTGCATGGAGTTTGTCTATCGTTAGAACTTGACAAGTTACAAGCGCAATTTCAACAAGTGAGATAATACTTCTGGCAAATAATGTTTTCCTGACCCGAGATGTTGATAATAATTCAAAGAATTTAGCGCTTAAAACATTTCAAGAATTATTACCATATAATCATTCGATTTGTCTAAAATTGGAAACGGAATACGAGCTAAAATAAAATATGAAACAAACAAAATGAATTCAAGTTTCTATACTTTAGAACTATTAAAAAGATATACACAAGTGTAGGTTCCACTGTCCAAGTCTATATTTATTTAGTTTGCTTTACTCTTTGATCTTCTAACGAAGAGTAGAAATATTAATCAGATTACTTGGCCTGTGACTGCATGCGAAGATCGAGAGATAATGTAAGAGAAATATTACAGTCATTCTCACGAAGTTAACTGATGATGTTTAAATAGATATTTAGAATCAAATGTTTTCTATTTAATTGCCGGAATAGCAAGATTTTCATTGAAAAACATTTCCGCCAGAGATATTTCATTGTTGAGTCAATAGACGACTACACATGGCTTTATAGATCAGCATGTCAGTTGCATACAGAAAAAGTTTATTGATTACAAGTTGCATTCAATAAAAGGGCTGAAATGATCTACTTTCTTTTAATTTATTTATACTTTTGTCATTAGGTGAGCAAACTGATCGTCTTTCTATATTGCTATGCTATTAAATAATGTTTAAGCAAAATTTTGCCTCAGTTCATTCATTCATTTGAATATCACTTCACACCTGAGGTAATTATTTATAAATTAGTTTAAGAAATTATATGTAGATTATATGCATGCCAAACGCCCACTATTTCAAATAAAAACACTTTAGGGAATAATTAATAAAAAATTATCGTTATTTCAAAAAACAAAACAGAAAAAGAAAACAACAAAAATTTTTTAATAATTAATAGCAATAAAAAAAAAATAATTACACTTTGGGAATAATTTCAGTTCATTAATCTAAATGCTTTCAGTTGCTCAGTCCGCTATTCCATCTATTGTTGGATAGTGGTTGAAATAAGTGTTTATTTTTTTTACTTAAATGCAACCTTTTTAGTAATTGTAGCGTCGCTGTCTTCTGCGGAAACGCATTACCAAATAAAAAGCGAACCCAAATATTATGGCCTGAAAAGAAAAAATAAAAAAAATAAAAATAAAAAAAAATTTAAAAATAAAAGGAATTGACAAAAAGTTTAGAAAATAACTGTAAATTATACTAAAAGCATACTGCACAGGTGCAATTGCTCCATACCCACCTAATACTTATTAGATAAGAAAAGAATTTTAAATTTATGGTAATTTTAATAAGATACAGAAGAGTAATCTAATCTTTATTCAGTTAGTCATTGATTAACATTTAATTAAGGGAACTCCGAAGGCAGATAAAAGTTAATAGAGATTTACTTTAGTTATTAAATTTCCGAGAACTTGTGAAAGTAACGATTTGGAAAAAAGGTTTGGGGACAAATCGCATGTAGAGATTCAAACTTTTAATAATGATTTGCGGAAAGCGAATGATGATAAGCAATAGGTAAAGCATTATTCGATATTTGCCGAAGTATAGATATTCAGCGCGCGTTTCGTGCGTTCCACTTCGTTGAATTTTTATTTAGAAATTTTTTTAAACAAACGAAACATTATTTCTAGAAAATTTTATGAAGTTATGGAGTTACTACCAACTATTATTAAAACTCTTCTAAGTGAAACCTACGTCAAAGGTAATGGAACTAAGAGGACCTTATAGTATACATGCGATTCAATAACTAGGTAACCGCGGAAATGATTCAAAAAGTTAAATGATGGTTTTGAAACTGGACCTGAATTGTAGCAATTGAAAAAGAAAAACAAATTAAAACTTTCCAGTCGAACAAAGTCGACCATTCAATACCTACACCAAGTTATATGATACAATTCTTCATTTACCTTCATGAAAAAATACCACACATTATCCCTTGTGTGCAGGTAAATGCTTTTCATAGGATCCGTTACAAGGAAGGGAGCCCAAAACGGGCACTGACGTAATCCTTATGTAGAAAATTTAATTTTTCTGCTAAAGATTTTTTTATTTTTCTGGTATTTGTGCCGTAAAGTACTAAATGCTAGACTTTGTTGCCATATAAAGGCTTTCCCTCTATTCGTGGAGGTACATTTAAAAATTAAATTAATTAATATTTTTCCGTAATTAAACGCAATCATCCAACCAAGTCGGTAGGCAGAAACTAAGCTTCACTACGTCACATTTGTTCGCATACCAAACAAATTGCATCATTTCATACTTTATCAGACGCCCTCATAATATGACCCACTGTTTTTAATACTTGACGAAAAAAAATTCGCGATACAAAAAATTCAGATCTATCGGTCGAAAATTATATTTATTGAATAAAAACTAATGTCCCAAGAGGACATGGATCAAAATTAAAGTCCAATAAGAATTATAGAAAATCCTTAAAGGCTCTAATTCTTATAACTTAATGGACGAAAGAACTAAAATTTTTCGATGGATTTTATTTGAAAGGCTCAGCTTGTAGAAATCTATATTAAAAGTGTGCTTCTCTCACAAAGGGAGCGGTCAACAAACTGCTGACAGGAAACCGAACAAAAAGCACGAAGTAACAAAGAGTGCGTAGAAAACTTCTCAATGTCTATTCTAAGTTAAGTTTCTCAAAATACCTACAATAAAAGCTAAAACATTTCTGCATGAACGTTAGATAATTTATGATTGAGATCATACCTGTGGTAGGTGAAAATTAAAAATTATGAATGAAAATTTTGTTTAATTGAAAAAGCAATTAGATGCATTTATTTATTGTATTTCTTCCTGTCTATTATGAATAAATGCATGTTTAAAAAGTGATTTTATTTTATACATGGTGTGGTCAAAATGATATTCCGACGTCGTGCAAACTTGCTGCATTTAATTTTTTTTGTCAAACTTTTGTCATATTACGCGAAACAATTTTCCCTATAATATATTTCCTTGAGAACTCTTATATGTACCGGTATCCAAACAATAGTTCCAATCTAGTGTGATTTATTTTTATATCGAATTATTGTTATGGACCAATTTTCGTCATAAAATGTTAGAGATCAGACCTTTTTGTTATATAAAGGCTTACTTTTAATGAGAACTTCAGCCATACGTGGCCCAAATTTAGTACATTATTACATATCAAAGCCTTTTGCGTAGAAGGTTCAAAACTATTAAATTTATATACCAAAACAATACCGATTTTTGGAGAAAATTGTAAAAATTGTAATCTTTTTAATATAAACATTCTTTTCACAAAGCAGCCTTTATATGGTAAAAGGTTGTAAAAACAGTCTGATCGCATCCATTTCCAATAGCGTTCGTTCTTTTTACAAAACACATCAATGTATTAAATTTCGTCGAAATATCTTAAAATTTGGGATTGAACACAAAATACACGGACAGACAAGAGACAGATAAACAGATGGATGGATATACATTGATCCAGAATACGATTTTGGATCGATCATTACAATAAATTGTAGGTCTATCTTAATAAATCAGATTTTATGATTATGTAAGTTGAAAATAAAAATACATCGAGAGAAATTAGACGGACAGATAGATTGATAGTTCGACCTCAATAGATCCAGAAAACGATTCTGAATGGATTGATAGAATTAATGGGAAGCCTATCTTAAGCTCTGCTGCGTTTTATACATATCCACTTACTCTATTTAAAATACGCTATATCCATAAGTGATGTAGGGTACAACGAATATAGTACTATAATAAACACTTCTCCGAGTAAGAAATATTTATTGGAAATTTTCGGACAATTTCGGTGCCTTCGTTATTCGAAAAGTAGGACTTCAAAGACAAAAAAGAATATTTTTCCTTACTTTGTACATTCAATAGATGTTCAATAAGATGTTCTAAACTACGTGAACTATCAAAGATATAATAAAATTAACACAAAGCTTCGAGATCCTTGAAGACTCTATATAGTGAGTTAAAAATAGTGAAATTCTTCACGATAGATATTGAAGTAGAGGTAAATATATCGAAGTTTTTCAACGCCTAAAAAGACACTAAGGGATGATTTTTTTGTCTTCACACTAGACGTTAGTGTTTTTCAATAGTCATATACCTTAGAGCAGATGGTCTAAGTCCCCCTAAGTCCCCCTAGTGAAAACCGTGTAAAGTACAAAAGGGATAAAATTATAAACAAAAAAGAATAAAGGGATTAAACTGCAAATATTGATAAACGAAGAATTCTAAATGTTTAAGGATGATGGCAATGATTAAAAAATAAGAAACTTCTTCTTAATACTAAAAGAAATGAAAAGACACAGATCGAAGTATAAGCTAATAGGAACGATTCA
Organism: Glossina brevipalpis; assembly: GCA_000671755.1. Classification (NCBI taxonomy): domain Eukaryota; kingdom Metazoa; phylum Arthropoda; class Insecta; order Diptera; family Glossinidae; genus Glossina; species Glossina brevipalpis. The sequence goes on from KK351113.1 coordinate 676,619, forward strand.
AGCTTCAAAGACGATATTCGAATTGCTAGACCGTTTTAAGCAAACATTTTAGTTACTTAGATGGAGCATTACCATTCTTTAATTTCTCCTGCTTTCCACTCATCTTACTGATGATGATTTGGGATGATCGATTCTCCCTTCCTCTACGTAAATCATTCCTAATTATTGTCTTGTTTACAGATGGCGAGGTCATTCCCGTTTTGATTGGTCATATAAAAAAAATTTTTTTTTATCGATATCGAACAATCTGTTGATAAATATTTTAATTCTTTCGAGGACTCCAACAAGTGGGTAAATTTCCAGAGTTTTTCTAAACGTAAGCCCTTCTTCCGTCAAGAAACATCCTGCTTGCCGGAAAACCTTAGGATTTAGAATAAGGTGTTACTTTGGACAAAAAGTGATAAGACTGTATTTTTTTTAAAACAAGATACACTAAACATAAAAAAAAACACTGCTATTACTAACCCAACGTAGCACGTCGGTCATTCCCAGCAGTCTTTTCAACCTGCACATCGATGTGATACCACGGGTATTTAAAAAAAAATACAGTCTCATTACGTTTTGTCCAGGGTAGTAAGTCTTCGTAAAGTTCTTAAAAAATAATGTTCCGCTTTTCAAAAGAAAAAAATTGAGAAATGATTTTTTACCTCCGGAAGTAATAGAAGTTCAAAAGTGTTTCCAGATTTACTTAGGTAAAGGAACTTACTGTGTATGCTAAATTCCCCCATACGCTGTTCGATGAATAATTGAAAATTTCTAAGAATTTCTTTTGAGCAGCTTCAATGCATCCAACTTCGTAAGGTAACGTTTGATTCATTGTCATTTTTGGATAACAACTTTTCGGATACGCTGAACGATTTATGTTATAATAATCATTTGGTGCAAGTTTACCGCAACATTTGTACTAAAAGAGTGAAATTGATTTCAAATTAGAAAATAAATTAAAAAAAAAAAATTTTTATATTCAAAACCAACCGTTTCTTGAATTTTATCCATTGCTCCGGCATTTTGAATTTCATTCAACCACGTTTTTTCAACATCAGCGGTGGCAAACTCTTTAATGGCATCCGAATCAAAAGCGTATGCTTTTCGAATAATTTGCGATATCAACGAAGCCAATATAATAACAGTGTACTAAATAAAACATCAATTAAAAGAATTTAATTAATTTAAACATGAGTAAAGGGGGGATAAAAGCATTGCCATCCATACAAACCGTTGCAGTCATCCAAAAATGTTCACGGCAAATACCGCAACACCCTAGCATAGCTGCAAAGAAATTAACGCTGCCCAGAACATATAAATAAATAACATAAGCCGGTGGCGCCGTTTGCAAAGACACAGTAGCCAAAGCAATCACAAGAATACCCAAAACCTATTAAATGACATGATTGTGTCTCAATAAATTTTAGTTTAATTATAATTAATCAATCAATTTTAAACTAATCAATAGCAATTATTTTGACTGCTCTGAAAGCAAGTGATATCGGAATAATTTATTGCTCAAATAATTTCTTACCAAACAAGAAATAAACATAAGTAATGACCGGTTTTAGTTCGAGCAAAAAAGAACAGATTGTTTCAATCGAATGGTAAAAAAATATTTTATTTTAATTGTTATCCATTGTTACTTAAATGTTTTGAAAAAATACGCAGTCCCTTCTGAAAGGACAAGGGGAGTTTTGAGACTCTCTGCTATCATGATAAGAATGGATAAAGCGCTCAGGCTGACAATGAGTCATCTGTTTCGAAAACCTTTTAATTAGAAGTAGGAGGAAGAGGTGGGTGTGGTAGTGCATTCCAGTTCAGTGCCACTATCGCTTACTTGGTAGATTTTCGAACATGAGGTCGAGTATTTCTCTGGTCAAATGTCAACATTTTCGCATATTGCAGTCGTTATTCTTTCAACAGTCGTGGCGTTTGCTTCATCTGTTAGTTAGTAGCGTTACTCTCTCTCTGTCTTTCTTGATCTCTTTCTTGAGTAGCTTATGGCATAATAAATCCACTCAATCCGCCAAAATGCCGATTCCAACTTTACGGTTGATATTAATGTCTTTCCTGCACCATATTCTTTGGACCTTCTGATAGGGTATCATGGACAACTTGTATCATTAAATCTTCGAACTAAGCACGAAAAGTTAACCTTTTCATATCTAAGGTTTTTTCTTTTTTTGGTATAGAAACCGACTTATTCAAAGCTCGAAGAGTTATTGTATGTTGGGCCCACTTCAGAAGGCTAAGTTACATTGTTGCGTAATATGAAAAGACAGTACGTCCACATCAAGAAATTTACAGATACTTACAGATGAAGTAACGCCGTCTGTTACAATGACTAGTAACGATCTGTTTAGACCGTCTGCAATGTTCAAAGAGCCACAACTTACAATCCAGTACAACAAAAATTCGCCAAAGTTACTCAGAAGTTTTCTTTATGTACTACAAGAACAAAAAACTTTGCTAATTTTACTACGTTTAGCGGCGAAATTAGATATACCACAAGATTTATGATAAACGCACGATGAGCTTGGGACTTTGAGTTGGCTTAACTGTGCTCCTTCGAAGGTCAGCATCTCTGCCGCTTGCTTGTAGAACTCTCAAAATAACAGCGCTTAGCAGGACCTGTAATTTTGTGTTGTATATCCGTCCGTCCGTCCGTCCGTCTGATATTTATGTGATCCATCTGATATAAAAGCTCTTTAAAATCCATATCTATATATATAAAAATTGATTCAATTTAAGCATATCTATCCGTCCGTCCATCAGTTGTCTATTTTATAGATCATACGGGATTGAAACTTGAAATAAAAAAGGTCCTATGAAATGCATATATCTATATATATGTTTAAATACATACACAGCACTGAATTAATAATATCCGTCCATACGTCCGCGATTATTTTGCCTGTTTAGAACCTCTATGTACACACACAGCCTATAAACAAAATAATATGAACACTATGCAATATCGTATCAGGTTTGTGGCCAGACAACATAAAACTATTGTTGCAAAAGTGACAGCAAAACCCAACATTCACTGGAATCCCTTGATAACGTCAAGTGTTCATATTATTTTGTCTATTCCCTGTATATATTATATACATCTATTACAGGTACATTACATTCTGTCACATCCGCTGGCTCATTAATGTATCGTCTGAAAGTTGTGAAAAGTGAAGACAGAAATCTGAAACTTGATATATCTCATAAAAATCTGAACACTTGGTAGATCCCAACATCAAACTTGAAACTCCCTTATATATCCCCTCAACGAAAATCTTACAATCACTTGTTGACTATTAAAAATTCACAACAAAATATTTTCATATAATATACATAATACCTTTGTCAACTGTTGTTTTTAGGTTATGTATATATTTATTTTAAAAATAGTTCTCATTCTATATATGTGAATCTTTATATGAGTAATGACGTCATTTAATGTTTAATTCAAATACATATTTCTGCATAAAGTTTTATTACTAATTTTAATTGCTAAACACCTTGACGTGTGAACGAAGGTGTGGGCGTGAGTGTTTGTTTTTGTTTTTGTTTGGTTTTTTTTTTACGAAAGTTAAACAAATCGATTACTTACTGCCAACACAGCGTTCATTGCATTCAGTACGCATTTCATAGCACCCGAAGGACAACCCATTTTTTTTTTTATAGTTTTATTATTATTTTTTATTTATTTACTTTTTTTCTTAATTAAAAAATAATTAAATTGATTCATATGTAAAGATGAAATAACACGCGCTCACTTTTAATAGATTTTTAGAAAGACAACAACAACAAAAGAAATATTTTATTAAAAATATTTAATATTTTAAGTTTGTTCTCTAACTAAAGTGTACACGAAATCTTTGAAGTTAATGTAAAAAAAAACGTATATATGTATATATGTACCTATATATATATGTACATATATATATATATATATATATATATTTGTGTATGTTTTTAAACACGATGTACTGTGTGAGGCGATCACTAAAGCGCTTCTAAATATTGCTAATCCGAAAATTTGTGTACAAACCATACTCTCCTCATATTACATACAGTAAATAGCTACACATACGTATATGTACATATATGTATGTATGTATATAAGTACATCTATTTATCGGTAAATATAACAGAAATTTAAATATAAATTTAAAAACTTATGTTAAAATTATTAACAGAAAGATACTGTTATGGTCTCTAGAAGATATTAATGAAATAAAATTTAAATATAAAAATTAAATTCAAAAAATTTTCATTACTTTCAATGACATCTTTGAAAGAATAGATTCCTTTTAAAACACAGTTCACACATTAGTTTCTTTTTTTTTTCTTTTTTTTTTGTTCTTCATTAATACAAACAAATATTAAGGTTACAGAGCAGCTGTAACTTCTCGATACCAGCTTTTATGATAATTAGATAAAGTAAAGCAAAAAAAAAAAAAAAAAAAAGATACATTAACGTAAAGTACAATAAAGCAGAAAATGTAAATTTCTTTAGAAAAGCAACTCAATAGCGTGAAAAGAGAAAAAAAATTCTTTTTTATTATTCATTTATGATAATTTGGTCATTCTTTTGGGAGCGATTTTGTAGACTTTTTCCAAAATAATATGATGCCGTGATACCAAGAGCCTGCAATAAAGAGATATGTTTATGTATAAATGTAAATATATGAACCAAATATTCAACAAGAAAATATGTGAATAATAATTTAAAACGAATATTTGACACCCGCAACGAAAGTTCTGTGGCATTTTGAATACAAGGAAAACATGAGCTTAATTGAAAAGTTCGCAGAATAAAAGTATTAAAAAAATTTTATATTAAAGAAAAAGAAAAAAAACTAAGTTTTCGTATATTTATCCTTTCAGCTAAAGTTCGTTGTTCGCGAGGATTCTTCAATTCAATTTTCGAATTGATTATTGTAACGGTTTTCTGAAAGTCTTTCAATCACGTAGCATGCTATAAAGTCCTTGTTTGCTTAGAAAAGCTTGCCAAGACTTTGAAGAGAAGTAATAGTCAAAGAAAATGAGTCTGATAAGTATGCCAAACACTCTTATCGTTGGAGTGGTACCTTAAGCATTGCACACCGTCCACGTTAGTTGGTTGGACAGCATTGCTTTGATGGACATCGGGCAGTTTCTTTGCTGCAAATATTTTCATTCGAAAGATTCCCGACGACCACGATTGTCATAAAAATCCAAGGGGGTCTTTCAGAGGATCTCTTTTTTTCTTTATAAGCGTACTATCGTAAAAGACCTCAGAGAGGAACTAGTAACTAAGCTGGAGAGCCTGAAAAGATCGGAAAATCTGTAGTGGTGTAACCAAAATCATTTTTTACCAAGAATGTCCAATAACTCGGGTTGACGTTTGGGAATGGCACTTCGGGATGACCATTCTAGTACCTCGAACTTGTGGATCACCTTTTAATATATAAAACCTACGTTTCAAAAATTGGCTTTGTGTAGTTTAGATATAAGCCCAAGGTACTGTAACATTAAGGTTTAATGTTTAGTCTACAATCCGTGAAAAAGTTGATCTTGCCATTCAACCATTCAATTAACGTGGTTTTCGAACCTTAACACTGATAGAAACAAATATAACCTTAAGCTCGTACATCTAAGCATAATTTTGAATTGGAAATCGCGTACGGATAGATAAACCAGGCTGAATTGATTCCTCTATACGCACTATGCATGCCCTTGAGATCTGCGAAGCATATTTCCGCGAATCAGGAATATTTCGCAAATCTAATATATCCATTGAGCATTCACCATTGTTCTCTTACCTCCAAAGCCACTCCTGCCACTAAGCATAAAATGAGATAATCACTGTGATCATCGACGAATTTTACGGCGCTAGCGAGGCAACCTTTGGTAAAAATATTATAATCATCAGAACAGTCTTTTAGTCTACAACAGCTTGGTGGCAAAACATCATCATCATCTTGCAAATAGTCTTGGGGGCTATCCTTGCCACAGCATTGATACTGTCGGTGTATCAGAAGAAATTACGAATATATTCTGTATTAACTTTGAATTTTTACAAATAAATGAAAAAAAGAGAAACTAACCTGCATTTGCACACCAAACATTGAATCCGGCTTTACAATCTCTTGTTCCCATAATTTTGCTACTCGCTCACCAGTCATCTCAATGAAATCTTTTTTCATGGCAGCAAAAGCGATCATAAAAACTGTCTCGCAAAAAATTGATAAACCTGCCACGCCCAAGAACTGTAATTATAACTTTTTTTTCACGAAACCTTAAAAGAAAGTGTGCATTTTCACTACCGTTATTGATAAAATATGTGATTCACGCATAGCCGTGAAGCAGCCTACACCAGCGACACCGAAAACCAAAAATCCTATTAAAGTAATAATGTAAGCTCCAGTTGCGGTCCCAGCTCCGCCCAAAACAAGAACTCCAATTGATATAATTCCCACGGCATTCAACTGAAAGCAAATCAAAATGTAAGGGAAGAAATGAAGGAATATTTATTTATTTTAAAGAACTTTTGAAGGCAATAAAATTGAGATGAATGTTACCTTTAGGATCAAAAAATTTCTTTTTTTTACTAATTATTGTCAAAAGGTAATAAAAAATTATTTGTTGATTAATATAATATTTCAGTTTTCACCGTTTAATTACGATTCAAATTTCTATGATATTATTATACTCTACTTGTGGTACATGGTATGTTAACTTTGTGCGGGCCCTAAAGGGCTTAAGATAGAACCGACTTTTATTGTAATCGATTTTGAATCGATTTAAGCTTGACCGTCCATTTGTCTGTCCGTATGTCCGTCAGATGTCTGAGGTGTGTCCATGTATTTTTGTGTTCAACCTAAAGGTCGCAATTTTTGAGATATTTTGACGAAATTTGCTATATTGGCGTGCTTTGGACCAAAGACGAACGCTATTGCAAATGGATTCAATCGATTCAATCAATTTGTAATATTTTCCTAACCAAACTTCGAAAAGCTACTACTACTATTTTCGTATACAAATTAAATGTAAAAAATTTCAAACTCATAGAACCATTTTTTGAACCTCCTACCAGATAATAATTTCTAAGTAAAAATATCTAATTTTGAATATTTTATGATGCAAATGATGATGACATAGGTCTATTTTTGGGACCCAACGCATATAAGGGTTGTCAGGGAAAGTAAGCCTTTAAGTGGTAAAGACGTCTAATTTTTGATGATGCAAATGTATTCCTGGTAGTAATTAGACATAGAAATTAACTTCATCAAATTTGAACCACGTAAATCTATATTTTCGGCCCTACCACTTAAATGGGACTCATGAAAAGAGAGTAAGTCTTTATTTTTAATACTGTATGACAGAAGTATCAGGAGCAAAAAAAGATCTTTGGCGGAAAAATTAAATATTCTAAATTTGGATCACCCTTTCCTATAAGGGCTCCCATGAAAAGCACGCTTTACGTGGAAACAAGGAATAATGGAGAATTTTATTAGGTAAAATGGTGTAAGGTCTTTAGTGACGACGCAAGAATTGGAAGCTTACAGAAATAACGTCAAATGTCAAGTAAATCCTTTCACATGAAGTTCATATTCTTTTAATAAAACGGGAGAAAATGTAAAGTTAACAAGGAACAATAATTTAAGTAAATTATTTGTTATCATTCTCATGAAATTTGCTCATTATCGGTCATTATTTATTATTTTCGCAGTTCACTTAAGCAGTTATAGGGGAAAAGAAAGACTATGATTTTAATTAGTCTTCTAATGGTTCCGCAACAAAGAGAATATGAATGCATCTAGATTCGCTGCATAATGAATACATTTTTTACGTATTGAATATTAATCACCTACAGAAGGTCTTTAGGGTCGTTCAATCAAAAAATTATTTCACAAAGCGCACAGTAGTTGGCTTTATCACCCACGTTCATAGCATCAATTTTAGTACAAAAAAATGCAATCAATAATGTTCGGTGAAAAAATCATTTACGACGGTCGACAATAGTTGAGCCAGTAGTATTTTGAAAAAAAAAGTTTTGTCCTACTTGATCGTCCACGTAAAAAGCACATGAAACCATCAGTCATTGTTAGATAGTTACAGAGATTGTTCGACTATATGTATATTGGGCTTTAGAAAGCCTAGATTTTTTTTTTTCTGATATAACCAATCAGACCAGGGTTGTACTCTATACGCGTAAGACAGTGTTGATTAGACAAAAGTAGGGAGAGAGAAAATCGGTGGCCGTAGCGCGTGAGGTGTACGCCAAGTCGGTAATTGTTACACCTTTACGGACTAAGCACTCACGACCAAACACCAATTATAATGGAAGTATAGATTGGATATAGGACCCTGGTATGCACTGACTTGGTAGTCTCGCCTTTTAGCCTCTTCAGGGATGTTTTTTTTATTACTTTTTCTTTCATATTCTTAACTGTCCACTAACTGTCAATGCCGTCAAACCATAAGATTTGTATTTTTCTTATTGAGAGAATTTGTAGTGAATAATTTATTCAAGTCTCTACCAAATTTTTGTTCATTTTATCAATGATACAGTGCCTGTAATTGTAAAGAACCAAACGTCCACGTAAATGGCCAAGGGCATCAAGAGGATAAAACTTGGCTATACGGTAGATTAATGCGACTATTTTGCTTATTTACGTACCCAAACAACAAATAAAGACGAATCTCATCATCATTTAAGATAATTTTCTTTAAACAATTTTGTGAAATTGTTCATACATTTCCAGTACCTACTCAGTGAATGTGTAGTGAATTTTTTTGAAAAAAAAAACCTTCAAATTTTCACTTCGCAAATGCCATCGTAATGACCGCTTAAAAATGGCGCAAAATGTCAAATGACATTTCGTTTTTGAAAAACCATATATTTGTTAGGGATTTATTTTGCTGCTCATTAAATATTCATCGCTTAGCATGAACGCACGTATAAATGGATCTGAAATATTCCAATTTTATTAAAATATTTTTATACGTTATTTACAATGTGTTGTGAGTATTGTTGTAGACAATATTTTTTTTTTATATATTATTTTGAGTCATTGTAGACTGATGCTTAAAATGATTTTGATATTTCAACGTTTTTGCTTTATTCGCCATCGAAAACTTTTGCAATGATTTTTAATCAAAAAAAAAAAAAATTTGTTTTTTTTTTTTTTTGCTCTTCTAGAATCGTTCAACTGAGGTCTGAAAGAAATTCATGAACTAATAGTTTTCACTTTTCGCTCAACTTCATCTTGTTGAAATGATAAACAACTTTTTTCATTTTCATTTTCATTTTCATTTTCTTTTTTTTTTTTTAAATATTTATTACTTTTTTGTTAAATTTTGATGAGGTACAATCGATAGTCAAATATATTATAGAAAATTCCTTCATATACTATAAGGACTTTGGACACTTTGAAGCGTACTTATAAATAATGTAAACATAATATATCAGGTGGGCTGAAAAGTTCATAGGATGACACATAGATGATGCTACTAGTATTAAATCCATACGATTTTTAGTTAGCTCTAACCTTCAAAACACATGTGTATAAATTTGACAGCTGTTGCACTATTAGTATATGAGTCATAGCATTTTTAGCAGTTCACTCGGCTGATTGCCGATTGGAATCCGGTGTGAAATAGTGGAACCATGTTTCATCCATTGTCACATATCGACACAAAAATTCGGATTTATTACGATTGAACAGCTCCAAACACTGGTTAGAACCATCAATTCGTTGTTGTTTTTGGTCGATTGTGACCTCGCTGCGGCATCCACTTTGAACAGAGTTTCCGCATATCCAAATATTCATTCACGATATGTCCAACGCGTTCTTTTGATATCTTTAGGGTCTCAGCTGTCTCAATCAACTACACTTTACGGTTATCCGAAATTATTTTGTGGACTTTTTTGATGTTTTCGTCGTTTCCTCTTTCGGGCGCCCACTGCGTGCAATGTCCTCGCCTCATTTCGTCTCGTTTAAATTTAGCAAATTACTTCCCTACGTTTGATTTTCCTTATGCAAAGTCCGAATAATATTTAACAAGCCAAGCCATGGCCTCGATGGTATGTTTTTTCATATTTTTTTATTATCGCACGTAATTCGTTTTTATCCGTTTTTTCAAACTAACAAAAGTTACTTCACTAGAAATGCTGTAACTCTTATACAAATAATACAACAGCTGTCAAATTTATACACGTGTCTTTTAAAGGTTAGGTCTAACTAAAAATCATATAGATTTAATATTATTATGGCCATCTATGTGCAAGCCTACGAACTTTTCAGCCCACCTGTTACACTGAAGTGGTAGATATATTTACACATATACATCAATAGTAAATCACAATATATATGTGCAAGTGAACATTGGCGCTTATAGTAAAGTATATTCACGTACACAGATTTCAAGTATATTCACAAGCACTTACCGAAATTAGTATACTTAGTACAAGTAATGCATATTTCCAGATGTCAGTAGAGAATGACATTTTCATTCTGAAGCCTTGAACTGCTTACAGGACACACGAGGAAAACTGACGAACGCATACACATGTCAAGGGGAAATGAAAATTGAAAAAAATAAAAAAAAAAAACAGAAAGGAAACAAAAAAAAAATTAAAAAAAAAAAAACAAAAATTCATTAAATTATTCATAAGTTATTTCAACGTCACCTTAAAGCACAATAATTGGTTCATATTTTATATCACTTTTTTGAAAAACAATAATTCTTGTCTTGTAAAGTATTCAAAAAAATTTCAATTCAATTATAAAAACACACTTGCCTATGTACCTACATACTTACATACATACATACATACATACATACATACATACATACATACAATGTATGCAGATGAATAAATAAATATATAATAAATAAATGAATAGCAAGCATTCTCTAGGTATGTAGCAAACGGTTTCTTGTTCGTTGCTTAGAAAATGCGTGCCTACAACAGAATGTCGATTCTAAATAAAGCTACAAGTGGGGATAAATATATGTACGTACGTATGTATGTATGTATCTATGTACGTTTTTCTATACATGTACGCATGTGTATATGAATATGTGTACACACATGTACTTCGATTTTGTTTGTTTACAACAACGCACACAAACACCAGTAACTTATGTTATATTTATATATACACACACATATATATATATATATAACGAAGAGCACAAAGCATTTTCTTACACTGTTCACAAAAACTATCCGTAATAAACGCTTGCCAACCATTCACGCTTTTTGATACAAATACAACTGAGGTGAAAAACTAAAAGAAAATCTCATGAAAGTACAGAAGATGTGCTTCTAAGGCTTGTCATCGCTCCCCTGTTATTACTGTACTGTTGGGAAAATTTTAAATCTTATTCTTGTTTAAATCCAACGACATATTATTTGTAACGGATGCATGGTGTGCTTGCCTAGCACCAGAGCGCACATATATATATATATATACATTTATACGATAATTTATATTTAATGTAAACTTTCATGTGTGAATGTATGGAAAAGTTTTTTTTATAAACACATTGCCGCACACATAAAGTAACAAATATACATAAATATCTATACCATATATACAAATAAATATTTTAATTACCTCGAATTTTGTGTATTTATCATTTATAAAGGGATTTTGAAAAGTTCATGGAATACAAATCAAAATGTTCACTACTTGATAAATTGCTTTATTCCGATATTCTACTCAAAGCTTAAAATATTTTGAAAAATTTTCTAAAGTATTTTATGATCTTTCTGAAGTGATTTTTTAGAAGATCTATTTAAGATCTTATTTCCTAGACCATCTCGATTTGATGAAGTAACGCCTACTATCAGTTTTGGGTGCACGTAAAGGAAAGAAGTGATAAGACCTAGAGAATATCAGAGAGAGAGAGAGAGAGAGAGAGAGAGACAGAGGGAGGGTGAGAGAGAGAGAGAGGGAGAGAGAGAGAGAGACAGAGGGAGGGTGAGAGAGAGAGAGATAGACAGAGGGAGGGTGAGAGAGAGAGAGAGAGAGTAGGGTAGGAAGAGAGAATGGGAGGACGAGAGAGAAAGATAGAAGGAAAAGAGAGAAGGAGTAAGAGATAGAAAAAGAGAGGTGAGAAGAGAGAGGGAGAGGGAAGGAGAAGGGGGAGAGAAAGTAGGGTAGGGAGAGAGAATGGGAGGGAGAGAGAAAGATGGAAGGAAAAGAGAGAGGGAGTAAGAGAGAAAGAAAGAGAGGTGAAAAAGGAGATGAAGAGAGGGAAAAAGGACAGAGAAAGTAGGGTAGAGAGAGAATGGGAGGGCAAGAGAGCAACATGAAAGGGAGAGAGAGGGAAGGAAAGGGGAAAGAGAGAGTAGGGTATGGAGAGAGAATGGAAGGAAGCCGGAGAAGGAGGGAAGGAAAAGAGAGAGAGACAGAAAGAGAGGTGAGTTGGGAAAGACAGGG